>CM053276.1:84784689-84898689 GCA_028583415.1 Protea cynaroides | reverse complement strand
TTTATTCAAAAAATTTTGATTCCAGATCAGTTTTTATCGAACAGTCTCCTACTCTCAATGAGCCCTGGAATCGAATCCATATCAGTTTTTATCAAACAGGCTCCTGCTCTCAATGAGCTCTGGAATTGATTCCAAAGCAGCGTTACTAAACAGGCTCCTACTTTCAATAAGCTCTGGAAAAAAGTAGGAGCTCAAAAATGACTCCAAAGCAAGAGTCAAGGAGCAGGAGTCAGAGTGTTATCAAACGGGGACTAAAAGTGAGTTCCTGATCACCTTGCTATGGAAGTCGGACATGAAATATTTCCTTCCTTTCCGTTTGGGATATGTATACACAACCTTATGGATCAATCAACATCCTGAAAATGTAAATATTTCCTTGCCTTTGTATTCAAATTTCTTTCCCGCCTAAACATTCTTCCATGACTAACTTTATTGAAGGTTGGAACAGCAGTTGTTACTCAAGGTGATGGAAGACTAGCCTTGGGAAGAATAGGAAGCACTTTGTGAACAGGTACACTTGTAAATTTAATGCATTTATCCCACCTCCTAAATATATGCATTGATGTCTCTCCTTATTCCCAGCCCAAGGAATGTTTCCTTGAGAACTTCCAATCACAACATCCCAAAAATCAGCCGACCTTGTACTAGGCTTGAGATGCAGTCTCAAATTATTTGGTGGCCAACCATCAACCTCCTTGGACCGATATATATAGTTTTCTACTGCTAATGTGTATATGTTATTCTTGCGATGCAAATTTTCTCTTGACTCACTACTGAGTGACTACTATCATTTCTCTAGAAGAGAAGGTTTACATATTATTTCCAAGCCTGTTGGGTACTTTATCAGTGCCTTCGTTTGTTGTACCTTGGCTGTTCTTTTTCTTTCTTAATGAATTCTCTTAATCTCCCTTATAAAAAAAAATTGGAATCTTTAATTTGATTAATGATGTTTATTTGATTATTGCTTTAAGAGCATCAACGCTTCTTATTTAAATTTAATTTTTATATTTTCCATATCTTGTTTCAAATAAATTTCCAAAGTAAATTTTATATTCATGATACCAAACTTGAGATATGGTGTCTCTTGACTTCAAAGTAGAACCATATATGTTAGGCTTCATTCTGATTTTTCATAAAAAAGCACTAAAACCTTTCACATGGAGAAGGATGGATTCCTTTCATCACTCTTATTTGTAGTTTCTCATCCACAAATCATATTAAAATTATTAAAGATGTATTTAATGTTGGATTTTATGTTGTCATTGTTGGCAACTTGGCTGATGTGACAGTGTTTGTGAGCATTCAGTCAGAGAAATCAGGAGAGAGAGTGTTAGTGTAGGAGAGAGTGTGTTAGTGCAGTGCCAAAGATGGAGCAACCTCGTATGTGTGTTCTACATGTGTTTCAGATGACTTGCAATGAGTTGAATGAGATTTTACACTGATTTTGATGAGAGAGAGTGTCTGTGGATCCCACTGGTGATATGGCATAGTTTCTAATGATGTGACCGAGTTTCTAATGATGAGGCAATGTTGTGACATCTATTGAAGCATTACATGAAGAAAGAAGATGTAGAGGGAGAATGAGGAGAGAGAGAGGAGAGAGAAAATATTGGTGGGTCCCGCAGCAGTTTCATGGAAATCCGATAGTGGAATGATATAGAGCGTCGAGTTATCTTTCCAACGCAACTTGAATCACTCAATTCCGACGTCGGATGAGAGAGATATCGCAGTTTCCGTGGGATTGCTCGAAAAAGTCATTTCACAAGTTGTTTAGGGGCAATTTCGGCATAAAAAGAGGAGAAGATGCAAGATCAGTGGCCAAATTGAAGCCACGATGCTCAGATCCGCATCTAATGGCCCAGATCAAGGCGGGTTTGAGTGCAGTGCGGCGATAGCGTCAAGATTCTGTCGCGCAGGCTTTGATTGGCCGATTGCATTATATTATAATGGACCGCGATCTATTGTGTTAGCTCTTGATTCGGTGTGTTACATGTATGATGTGATGGCGGCGCAGATTCTCATCTGATGGCTTCCATTAGTCTCGATCGCAACCTACACGATTTATGCGAATCCAATGGCGCAGATATAATCTCGCCATTAACCGATAGATCCAACAGAGATTAAGACAGATCCCTTGTGCACCAACACGATCTCGACAACGCATCGGTGAGGCGCCGCTACAGTGTGGCGTGGGTGCGCAGTTATGAAAGGAAAGATTCCATTTTGAATGTTTTGGTTGGCCGAACTTCAAACTGCCATAACTTTCTCATCCGAGCTCCAAATCGGTCCGTTCAAGTTGCAGTTTCCATATTTTCGGATGCTCTATACATTGGGGACCATTGGGAGTCATAAAAAATAAGGGAAAAATTGAAAAGAACGTTTTGAAGGCAGAGAGAAGGATTTCTAAGGTTTTGTGCTCTGTGGGAGTGATCTATCACCAACTACCTTTTCTCTATGCATCAATGGAGTGTTAAATCCCTATGAGAGGTCAGTAGAGCGTTTATGTTTACATTCATGGTGACTATGGATCGTGTGGAAGAGATTGGAAGCCTGTGGATGAGGTGTGCTCTATGAATCGATCTCTATCATCATTGAAGGCTGTTGGAGAGTACCTGAGAGCAGTGTGAAGCTTCAGAGAGATTGTTGGCCATTCAAAAGCATTGTTTATGAGATTTTCAATTCTCTATCTATTTATGCTTTCAATATATTGTATGCTAGCGTAGGTGAAAATTGTTGAATACCTAGCTAGTGGGGGAAAAATTGTTAGGCAACATTATAAGCCTAAAAAATTATTATTTACTTCTCGTAGGTGCGAGTTAAGTGTGGTGTGTTCAATGGGTGCTGGACACTGGCTGTTAAGCCTGAATCTTGGCGTTGGTGCGCCCTCTCAGTTTTATGCTGGAAAAACCTAGGATTAGTATCATTGTCTTGTAAAAGACTAAAAGTTCAGTGTTGAGTAAATACGGAGCCCGTTGGACATTACTCTATGGACTAGCCATCACACACTGTGTTGGTGAACCACGTATATCCTGTGTTGTGGACTGTCTTTATTTTTCTATATATTTTGGAGTGCGTGGAATGACTTGCAGGATGGGTGTGCAAATCTGGTAAACCTGGCCACTGAGTGGTAGTAAGGTAGATTTGCATGCGCTTGTGTATGTGTGAAAAGTTAGGTCTCCATCAGCTCTGGGCAGTAGTGAAATAATTAAGGAGAATTTTCAGACACTGATTCACCCCCCTCTCAGTGTCATAGCAAGTTCATCATTTAATTGTGTTTATTTACATGAAATGATTGTGATTTCAAGTATATGAAATGGTCTTACTTATCTCCTTGTTGAATTTCTACAGGGACAATCAAAATTAAAAATCTTGATGATAATATTGGCGCATTGAAGGTGAAGCTGATGGAAAAAAGACTTGGAAGAGATTTCTGATGCAATACCTATCAATGCCGTAGAGGGTTCTAGATCCTTTGATAATGTATTGCAGTCCACGTATAAGTTTGCGAATGCACCCCCAAAGGATGCTATGGTCTCAATATTATAGTTTTTATGGTTTTGGTCCATGTTTGTTGAATTATACAAGATATAATGAGTTTTAATCCTGATTTAAGGTAACGAATCCATTTGACATGGCAGGAAAACTCAGTTGGGAGGATTATAATTGTATTATCTGAGCTACTGAATCACCTATCATTTTGGAGTTTCTATTTGTGTGTAAAGGATATTAAAGATTTGGAAAAATTTCCCATACCTCCCATGAGGTATATACTTTTAAATCAATCACTCCCCATCTTGGCCCATATGTCAACCACTTTCCTTATTTTTTAAAATAACCCCTCTCAATGCATTTAATGATGAGAAATATCATCATTTATACTTTTATTACAATATTACCTTTAAAACTAAAAAAATATCTTTTTTTTAATCTTTTCTAATTTAAAGGGATAAAATTTCTCCATTTCTTTTTACTGTTGGAAATTGGTTTATGAGTCCAAATCGGTCCTGTGATCTTTGGGTGTCGGTATGTTATTTTTCTCTATTAAAATAAAATTAAAAGGGCTTCCGAGAGTACTTTGCAACGTCGATTGTCCCTTTTCGATTGGAGTGGCCCATGCTGCTATCAATATCGTTTTGACCCATTTATGGGGAGAAGAAATTCCTGTTGTACGATGGTTAGATGTTGTATATGAACGGGAAAGGTTGAACTTTCAAGTCGAAGATCTAAATTGTGATGATGCAGGTTTAAAAGAAGGAAAGGAAAAGAAATAATGACCAAGTAAAACCTATAAGTCGTGGGTTTGGTCCGTGGAGTTCATCTCTATTATCTTGGAGAAAGAACTTGTTGTAAAGATATGAAGGAATAGAACTTTAAATGAGAGCCACTTATTTGATGTCACGATTCCAATGATCAGTTGAAGAAGACTGTAATTGATAATGAGTTTGAAGCTGGGTCATATCACAAGCGATACTATCCTAAAGACAGAATTTGCCCTCAACAGTGTAACCGGGTTTTGATGAAAATCTGGCTCCAAGATAAACCAGCTTCTCGGCTTCTCGCATTATACCTGCACTAGTCTAATGCGCCCCTTTGAGTACTTCAAAGTTGTGCTTAGGTCAAATGCAAGACGATAATGCAATCTCGGCAAAATAACGATGTTTTGGAAAAAACTTAGGGAAATACCATCAGTATTTGCTTACAAAGAAGGAGAAAGAGTGAGAGAGAAAGAATCAAGAAAAACTTAGTTCTTCTTCTAATCATTTCTAAGGCCTCCTCCTCCTTTATTTATAGAGGAGAATATGTCTTTTCAAGGCATCCCTTCAGGAAGGGTGTGTCCCTTTAAACCAATATGTCTTTACAAACAAAGTATGTATCTCTTTTAAAGACACTTTAATGAACCGGGTCAAAGGGTTGAACCATTACCAACCCAATAATTTCATGTCAAACAGGTTGAACCGTTATTAACCCAATAGAAGCCAAATTAAAATTCAACCCATCTAAGGGGTCTTGGATTCCAATCTCGCTAACCTCACTTCACTAGCCTCATACCGAGAAAATCAAAACAAAACATATTTTTTTTATTTTCAAACTTTATAAAAATTGACAAATCGATAAAATATAACAATTCCCCCACAAGTTTCAAAATACAAATAAAACAAATGACGACCTGAGCACATTAAAACAATAGGATACGTCGTCACAGATGTCTTTTGGACTTGAATCTGTACTAGGTCTGGTAAGCCACACTATAGAGGACGGGTTGAGTCAGACTCATTGAACCTTTCCTCATTGGTGTAGCTAACTGCCCTACCAGCCATATCCTACTGTCCGACCCCTCAGTATACCCTTTCTATACATGGACATTTTGGCCCTGTCCCTATCTTGGGTCATGAATGTTTAGAGAATTCATCCATAGAAATTCTCATCGGAAGTGGCCACACTTCCTACATTCACTTAGGTCAGGCCATAGTATGCACCACGGTTAACATACCCCCACAATTCTATGAGATTTTGGCCAATTAAGAGTTCTAAAACTCATCCTCCTATCATCGCGGTGAGTACTATCTTCTCATCTAAATCGGAATAAACAATAAATGATAGTACTAATCAAGTCATCAGTGACTTCGTTTTTACCTTTTGAACCTAATTCTAGGGATCTCCTCTCACATAGGTTGGGTGTTCATCACCTTGACTCATGAATCACGGACCTTAAGCTTATTCCTTCAGATTAATACCACAAAAGTGGTCAGAAGCTAAATAATTTTTCAGTTAGAAATGCCCCAACTGAATAAAAGCGCGCTACCTCGTTAACTTCTCTAGATATATTATACAACTGCCTAAGACATACACATTTTAGGTGCCCTTAGATATTTAAACAATCAGTCAAATAATATTTGTCTTACTTGACACTTATGCTTCTTGCTTGTATACTTACTACTTAAAATAGCATAACTAGTTTCAATTTTCATCATATATCTGCCATTGAGATATTTGGCCACTGATCTCTATCTCGACCTTTAAATCTCACAACGTCTCATGAGATTTTACATGGTGAAACCAATATCATAGGTTTCAGTTACTCCCCCACCAATACATGCTTATGCATGTCTTTTATTACATATATTAGTGTTCCTAAATCTAAGCTTATCCTCTAGATTCCATAACCACAGAAGTCTTAAGTAGAGATGAACCATTCTACTTGAATTTATTTATTATTTTTCAAATATTCACCATGTAAAACTTGCATACTTATACACTCCCCCACATTTTGGTTTGACTATACTCTCCCCGAGTATGCATATAAAAGCCTACCATATTTCGGTATCTATGCAATTTATTTCAAAGATAGCATGTAATAACATAAACATGGCTAACTAAACTATATCCATGCATATATAGAATCTCATCTATCAATAGGTCACATGTTCATTTATGTATCTTGGATAGGTTTACCAATTCAAGTTGGTTTTAGGCTTGTATTCTATCAACACTTGAACTTATCATAACCCAAAAATACACTCAACCATAGACAAAAAAATGATCAAATGTATTAAAGCAAGCATTCAAACAATACAAATGTATACAAGTGTCTCTTGACATTAAAATAGATCACTTGGCTTGAAATGCCAATAACTTAGACTAATTTTAAAATCTAATTCGATTTTAATGCACAAACAAATAGGATGTAGCCACTAAATAAATTTCTCCAGCATTACTTACATAATGCCCATTTAAAGTTTTATAGAGGAATCCACCAAATAAAAATTATCAATTAAAAATCATAAATAAGGGATGTTTACATTAAAATACTTTACCAATGCCAATGGAAAATACCTTTAGAGGGTGACCCTGCAACCCTCACATTTTTATTCTTATTTGCCAATGCACAATTATAAGCATATCAAATATAACAAGCTAGTTAAACTACTTTGGCCAAGATAAGAAATTATCATGCATATGATCATGCAACTTTAAATACATATAATTACTTGCATAAAATTAATCCGACCAAAATGCATTATACAATACCTGTTGTCTTAGATAGACAATCAAACGTGCCAATGCATAATTCAAGCATTTTTTTTTAAATCCATAGGAAAAATGATTTACAAAATATAATACAACCACTTATATAACTCGGCCTCTAGTAAACCATTCATTCAAACCGTCAATTGAATTTTTGGCTTTATGCCTCATAACCCAATAATCCACTGGTTGTTAACAGCACAACATTACCCAATTCTTTACTTATAAAACAAGTAAAAACACAATTATAAATAGAACCTAATGGTACATTTCCATAACAACCTAGAAGAGATGTACTCATAAGAAAATGAAACAGCCTCTTCCAAAACCTACAACTCAAGAACAATATAATATTCTACCATTGTAATTGTCCATGAGTAGTGGCCATAACATCACCTCAGAGTCATTGGCAAAACCTGCCATGCCTTTTGGCTACAAGGCATGCACCCAATGGCAAGTCCACTAATGGCATGCCTGAGAATTGGAATCGGGAATCCTTTCTCCTTTATTCCAAAATTCCATCACCCCTGATGGTTTGAAGATCACTTTCTCATCCTTGGCTCTCTCATCCAATGGCTGTCATTTGGATTTGTCCAGAACAATGCACCGAAAACCATCATAACTAACCCAAATAGGACAGTCAAATTCTTGGATCAAGGGTTGTCACCTTAAGACCAAAGGTCACAAGCCACAACATAAAATGTAAAAATTACATCTTTACATGTAACTATACTCTTAGTCAACATATGACTTCTTAATTATAAAGCAGCCATGAGTCTTTTCCACTATTAAAGTGATTTTATTTATTTATTTATTAAACGAATATCCAAGGTCATATCTTGATAACTCCTTTTTTTTTTTTTCTACGGTTTGTCCACTGCTTTTCCCAATTATAACACCAATAGATGGATTTATAATCATGCAAAGAGAATACCTAGCTAGAAGACAAACCATATTACTTTGAATTGTTCAACATGCCAACTTTTCCAGAAAAGTAACATATCGGAAGATGAGAGCATCGTTCTCTACCCAAGAGGTGCCAATGACACCTCAATGTATTACACCCCTTACCCCTAGACAAAAGATGAAATGGTAATAAAATCCACAAGCTCATTCGGTGATAGTGAAACTCACCCATCAATGCATGGTGTCTAACTATTATGCACATATACAATAACATTGATCAAATCAATAAACCAAATTGATCTGAAAAATTAATAAAATAAAGCAAGGGCTGCGACTTCATTCGTCCCAAATTAAAATGGTTTGACAATTAATAAAATCATCAAACAAAAATATGTTGGACTTTATGTTGTCATTGTTGGCAACTTGGTTGATGTGACAGTATTTATGAGTATTCAGTCAGAGAAATGAGGAGAGAGAGTATCAGTGTAGGAGAGAGAGTGTCAGTGTGCAGTGACACAGATGTGGCAACTTCGCTTATGTGTTCTACAAGGTTCTACATATGTTTCAGATGACTTACAATGAGTTAAATGGGATATTACACTGATTTTTGATGAGAGAGAGTGTTTGTGGACCCCACTGGTGATGTGGCCGAGTTTCTGATGATGCGACCGAGTTTCTGATGATGCGACAGTGTTCATGAAGCTTTTCTAATCATGTCCATGTTTCTCATGTTTCTGGAGTTGTGGCATTAAAGAGAGAAATTCAAGAGAGAGAAAGAAGAAAGAGAATCAAAAGAGAGAGAAAGAGGAGAGAGAAAAAATGTGAGTGGGACCCACAGGTATGGTGGCAAGGTGACATGCCAACACGGCAGCCCATGGCACTTGGCATGCATGCACACAAAGTTTCGGGTTCAAATTCCAAGGTTTGACAGAGTTTTAACTTTAGGTCTATTTTTTATGGGTCCTGCAGCAGGTTCATGGAAATCCGGCAGTGGAAAGATGTAGAGCGTCGGGTTATCTTTCCAACGCAACTTGAATCACTCAATTCTGACGTCGGATGAGCGAGATATCGCAGTTTCTGTCGGATCGCTCGAAAAGGTCATTTCACAAATTGTTTAGGGGCAATTTCGGCATTTCACAAGTTGTTAAGGGGTAAATTCGTCAAGAAAAAAGAATAAGATCTGATATCGGCCGCCCAAATGAAGCCACGTAGGCTAGATTCTAAATGGACGGCCTTCAAACTTGCGGGCTAAGGTGTGATGCGAAGATTCCGTTTAGATTTCATCGGGAAGCTTCTGGTTGGACGGAGGCAGTTCAAAAAAGTGGTTCGTGTTTCATGGAATCAGAAGCTTATTCGGTGTGGCGCATCCATCATATGGTGGCGCTCCAGATTCTAATCGTGTGGCCGGCTACTCCGATTCTCGGAGTCGTGATTTGTTCGGATCGACGGCCTATGGTCGATCCCGCCATTTTAAGGATATCGAAAGGTCGATATTAAAGATTCTCCGAGGGCCAATCAGAGAACGACAGCGCATCGGCGGCGCGGCTACGGTGCGGCGCGGGTGCGTGATTATAAAAGGAAAGATTCCTTTTCGAGTCTTTTGGTTGGTCGAACTTTAAACTGCCATAACTTCTTCATCCGAGCTCCAAATCGGTCCGTTCAAATTGCAGCATTCATATTTTTCGATGCCCTATCTATTGGGCACCGTTGGGAGTCGTGAAAAGGAAGAGAAAAATTAAAAAGAGTGTTTTGAAGGCAGAGAGAAGGTTTTCTAGGGTTTCGTGCCCTGTGGGAGTGATCAATCACCAACTACCTCTTCTTTGTGCATCAATGGAGTACTAAATCCCTATGAGAGGTCAGTAGAGCTTTTATTTTCACATTCATGGTGATTATGGGTTGTGTGGAAGAGATTGGAACCCTGTCGATGAGGTGTGCTCTGTGAATCGATCTCTATCATCATTGAAGACTGTTAGAGAGTACCTAAGGGCAGTGTGAAGCTTCAGAGATATTGATGGTCATTCGAAAGCAGTTGTAAGGTTTTTCAATTCCCTATCTATTTGTTGCTTTCAATATATTGTATGCTAGCGTAGGTGAAAATTATTGAATACCTAGCTAGTGGGGGAAAAATTGTAAGGCATAATTATAAACCTAAAAAAAATTGTGACTTGCTTCTCGTGGGTGCGAGTTAAGCGTGGTGTGTTCAGTGGGTGCTGGACACTGGCTGTTAAGCCTGAATCTTGGTGTTGGTGCGCCCTCTCAGTTTTATGCTGGGAAAACCTAGGGTTAATATCCTTGTCTTGTTAGAGACTAAAAGCTAAGTGTTGAGTAAATACGGAGCCCGTTGGGCATTACTCCGTGGAGTAGCCATCACACACTGTGTTGGTGAACCACGTAATATCTCTGTGTTCATTGTGTTTATTTTCTATTATATTTTGGAGTGCGTGGAATGGCTTGCAGGATGGGTGTGCAAATCTGGTAGACCTGGCCACTGAGTGGTAGCGAGGTAGATTTGCATGCGCTTGTGTGTGTGTAAAAGAATATATCTCCATCAGCTCTGGGCAGCAGTAATTAATCAGAGAAAAGTTTCAGACACTGATTCACCCCCCCTCTCAGTGTCATATCAAGTTCATCAAAATATAGGATGTAAAAACTTCATAACAGATTCATCAACCTACTCATTGTTGATCCCTGAGTAAACAATCTTCCATAGGAAGAACCATAATCATATGGGATCGCAGACAATAATCTGGCCACTATAGTACTAACAGGAGCACTGGGTCCAATGGTCAGTCCGGCACTTATTAAATATCCCCTATCAAATTTACATGAAACACCAAGTCATGGAAATAAACAAGAGAGAAAACGTTAATAGATTTCACCCTATGAGACACCTGCCCAACAGATTTCACATATCTTTTATTTATTTTTATTTATTTTTATTTATTTTTAATAAATATATGAACCGGAGGTAGTAAGAAGCCCTTATAAATATATACGGTAATGAATGAAACAAAATGCATAGAAACAAGACACTTTCAACAAACAAAAGAGGACATTTCGACATGTTGAGTACCGTCCTTGTTCAGAGTTCAGACAACCTATTGAGAGACAACCTATTCTCAATAGGTACGATCGTACACGAGAAACACCTCGAGCCAACCGACCCCTCCTTGCACACCATTTTATTAACGGTAAAAATAGAAGAGAATATTTTTATTTTTTTTTAATTACCATGTTTTCATTCTGTATTTATCTTTAATGAAGAGAGCACCAGAGGCTTGACAATGGTAGAACTGGTGTGGGTAGCGGCAGTCCCACAGACATCTTTCCTTCTTAATTATTATTATTATTTTTTTTAACTGATGTTTTATTTGGCCACTAATAAAATCCTGACTTTTCCAAAAGTCAGAAGAAGGTTGAATCCTATATCCAATGGACACAACTCTAATAGCAATGGGTACTTTCAGAAAATAAACCCAAAGGAAACGTATCTTGAGAAAGAGCCACCAATTTCGAGCCTTAAGGATGCACTTCCTTAGTATCCCATTTTATATGATAAGTGTCGAAGAAAAAACCAGCAGCCAAGTGGCCATTCATGTCATCACTCACTCCATTTCCCTCATATACATGCAATCCAAGTTCCTAAAAGTTGAATGAAGGTTAACGGGCATTAAATGTCATCCGATGCAATCTATCCAAGACACCACTTCACATTTCAAAACCATGAACCTATGAAAGTGTTTACAACAAATTGAAAGAATATGATGGTTAACCCAATACCATTTTTCAAAAACGATTCACACAATAGAGCCAATCAATCTACTTTCCAAAATGGATCACACAATAGAGCCGATCAGTCCATTTTTCAAAATGGATCAGACAATAGAACCGATCAGTCCACTGCATATATAAACCATATTATCAATCCCGTGGCCTGGTTAAGAAGTAACCAAGGGCATATACAAAGACACGTCTCTCCCCGTCCACTTATGAGGGATTGAATGGTCTTAAGCATGATAAAAGAATAATTCTTGACATTCTCAGGTAAAGTCTAAAATTAAAATTTTGTCTTTAGATTGTTGTAAAAATATGAAGGAATAAAACTTTAAATGAGAACTACTTATCTGATGTCACGTTTTCAATGATCAATTGAAGAAGACTGTAATTGATAATGAGTTTGAAGTTGGGTCGTATCACAAGCGATACTGTCCTAAAGACAGAATTTGCCCCCAATAGTGCAATCGGGTTTTGATGGAAATCTGGTTCCAAGATAAAACAGTTTCTCGGCTTCTCGCATTAAACCTGCACGAGTCTAATGCGCCCCTTCGAGTACTTCGGAGTTGTGCTTATGTCAAATGCAAGACGATAATGCAATCTCGGCAAAATGACGATGTTTCGGAAAAAACTTAGTGGAATACCCTCGGTATTTGCTTACAAAGAAGGAGAGAGAGTGAGAGAGAAAGAATCAAGGAAAACTTAGTTCTTCTTCTAACAATTTCTAAGGCTTCCTCTTCCTCTATTTATAGAGGAGAACATGTCTTTTCAAGGCATCCCTTCAGGAAGGGTGTGTCCCTTTAAACCAATATGTCTTTACAAACAAAGGATGTGTCTCTTGTAAAGACACTTTAATGAACCAGGTCAAAGAGTTGAACCATTACCAACCCAATAATTTCATGTCAAACGGGTTGAACCATTATTAACCCAATAAAAGCCAAATTAAAATTCAACCCATCCAAGGGGTCTTGGATTCCAATCTCACTAACCTCACTTCACTCGCCTCATATTGAGAAAATCAAAACAAAACATATTTTTTTATTTTGAAACTTAATAAAAATTGATAAATCGTTAAAATACAATCGAACTCCAATTTGCAAAGAAGTAGGGGGGAGGGAGAGAGAGAGAGAGAGAGAGAGAGAGAGAGAGAGAGAGAGAGAGAGAGAGAGCAGAGGAATCGTCATGAAAGAAAGGGGAAGAACATCATGATTCATGTCTTCATGGCTCTTGAGTTGGACAACTCTTAAACTGACTTTGCCGGAGAACAGAGGGATTATCTTACCGTCACCAGAGAAGATACAGGTACCGCCGGAACAACCAATTGCGAATAGTAAAAAGAAATGGAGAAGTTTTATACTTATAAATTAGAAAAGATTAAAAAAGATATTTTCTAATTTTAAGGGCAATATTGTAATAAAAATATAAGTGATGATATTTTTCATCACCAAATGGATTGAAATGGGTTATTTTGAAAAGTAAGAGAGGTGGTTGACATTATGGGGGTGGTTGATTTAAAGGAATACCTCTCGGGAGGTGGGAAATTTTTTAGCTAAAAAACTAAGAGATGATTGAATGTTAGTTTAAGCTATGCAACAGTATATAGGGCTGCAACAGGACCGGGTTGGGCTGGGTTTTTCAAAACCCTAACCCCAACCCTGACTATTTAAACTTAACCCTAACCCTGTCCAACCCTGCCAGGGTCAGAAAATATACAACCTTAACCCTGACCCTGGCAGAGTTGGGCCTAACCCTAACCTGCCCTGATTGACCATGACAGGACCTGGTTGGGCTGGGTTAACCCTGATTTAGGGTCAGATTGACCCTGATTGACCCTAAACATACAACAAATTATCAATTAATAATTATAACTTAAAACATATGACAAACACAATCAACCTGACATTCTTTTAAAAACCTAACAAATACAAACCAAATCAGTTTCACTTCTTTAGATAGCAAACAATGTAAGTATGCTCACTAAAAAAAAAAAAAAAAAAAGAACAGAAAAGAAGGAATTAGCCCCATCCAAGGGTGACAACCATAACAGATGATGGATTACAATGAATCAAATAATTAAAGGTAATGGAGGAATTTTAAATCATTACAGAGGAGAAAGAAAGATGGAAATTTAATTTGAAAGTAAAATCCTTAACATGTGAAGGAAAGAAACCTAAAAGATCTATTAAAAAAAATACTATCAAAGAGTTAAAAACAAAAGAAAAAATTTCATATACACCCCAACAAGGATCGCTAACATCATCTACACCCACAAGATTGCAAAAACATCACCGAGGTCCACTTAACTGACGGAAATCACTAAAATTGTTGAAATAGAGATTACGCTTCATATTATAATTTTAAAAATTAAAAAATTATGTTGATTGACTAATTTAACCTTCAAATCAAACTTCTATTTTCTTTCTCTCTTTCCTTTTCACTCTCACCCAAGCCTTAACCCCTAACGTTGGAATCTCCTCTCGGTTGTGCATCCATGGTGGCATCCCATCTCTGGCATCCCAGCTCTGCCATTCAGTGATGAAGATACAAGAATAAAGCATTAACCAGGAAATCGAGTGAAGAGAAAGGAGAGAAAAGATCACAGAAAAGGACTTCCTAGCTTCTGGATCAGATAGAGAGAGATAGAGAGAGAGAGAGAGAGAGAGAGAGAGAGAGAGAGAAAAGAGGGACAAAGGAGTGAGCTCTGAGTCTCTAGTACTGTAAAATAAATTCAGTTCAGTACACAAGAGAGATTGGAATTGAGTAAATAAACTCAATTCTAGTCCACGGCATTTCCGCTGCAACTCTCCCCTCCGTGATCCATGGCATTGCCGCTGCAACTCTCCCATCTCAAATCCTACGCTGTCATCTAGGTCGACCCCAAGAAGATGAGAAGTTTGCTTTGGTTTCCCCTTTAGGCCTCTGTTTAGGTGACTTCTGAGGAAGAGAAGACATGATCTGTTTGACAATAACAGAGGACGTTGAGGTCGCCGCCAAGACAGTAGGGTACGGCCCAAGCCATGAATTCTTCAGTTTTTAGGGTTCCCAAAAGATTTGGAAGGAAAGGGTGGTTCAGACAAGAGAGGACGGAAACCTCCCATCTTGCCAGCCGATCACCGTTGAATTTAGTGTAAAGGGTTGATTATTCTACCATTTTGAGAGCGAATGGGGTAGAAGCAGATGGGTTTGCTGTTTGATCGTGAACCAAGAACACTGTACCCATGGCTCCTCTGCCTACAACCCTGATCGCTTTCAGATTGTCTAGGTTCAACTCCGACGATGTCTTCTCCATCATTACAGAGAAGACAAGAAGGAGAAGGGTGAAAGACTGGAGAGGATGTGAGAATGTGAATTTGAGATCAGAGAGAGAGAGAGAGAGAGAGGAGAAAAGGTTTGCTTTTGAAGGGTTCTGAGCATCTGAGCTCTGGCTTTGATTTATTCAGCTTTTTGCTTTTTTAATGGAGAAGGCCAACTTATTAGATCATGGAAACTTTATCTGATGGTTTTGATTGTATAATGTAAGGAAAGTGGACAATCATTGTAGTGGTTTCCCCTTCAGGCCTTTGATCCCTTTCTTCGTTGGAGACATTCCCATGGGGTATCGACAATGCAAGGGCTGACGGTGGCAGCTTCCCGTCTGAACAAATGGAAAACAATTTTTTCTTCTAATATGCAAAGGAATATTTAGGAGGAAATATGCAGGAGTTCACATTAACTGTGGGGATGATTGGAGTCTGTGAAGACAATGGGAACTCCGATTTACTATGAAGACGATGGGAACTCCGAAATGGAACAGAAATTGTCGCCTTAAATGATCAGAACTTTGAAATTGAACAGAAAAAAAAATTTTGATATGAAATCAGACCAAAGAGAAGAAAGGGTAAAATTATCTTTTAACTCTACTTAAAGGGTAGTATTGTCCATCAACGGTTCCATTTCAGCTGACATCAGCAACTAACAGGAATCTGTGGACGGAATGGGCTTATTTGATTAACGGTGCAAAGATTTTGGGTGGTAGATGATGTTTTTGCAAACTTGTGGGTGTAGATGATGATAATGATCCTTGTTAGTGTGTATATGAAATTTTTTCAAAACAAAAAATATAATTAACAAATCTTTGAACTTTCAGGATATGATGCAAAATCAGTTAACAAAACTATGCTATTAAATTTTAGCAATCAACCACATATCCATTAACCTATTGACATTTCATTTCGTTTGGGAAACAGGATTGGAGTTTGGCCTCAAGTAATGCTGGAGATCAACCAATTGATCCAGGAACCACAGACTATTACCAAATTGTTTACAGATATAAACAATAAAGCATAAACTCCTTTCAATAACATAACATAATTAAACAATTACAGTAACTTCAAGAATAAAGCAAGTATGTTGAGCATTAGAGGGTTAAGAACAGGGTATTAACTATTTAATCCTTTCCTCAAGTTGATTGGCAATGAAATCCTATAGCATTTCTGCCAAAGGTAAGCAGTGAAAGTAGGAATTTTAGCAGCAGTCCAATTCATCAAACAGATCATGAATTTTAGATAGAACATAGTCAGATAGAAAATTACATAAACTTTGGCATTTGCATTCCCACAAGACATGTCTCAGAACAACTCATCTCCTTAAAATCAAGAATCTGATTTTAATCAAACCTAGTAGAACAAAATAAAAAATGACAAAATGCAAGCTGAGTTAATCAATGTAAAGCCAATAAAGAAAAATTTTTTAACTCTCAAACTAATTAATCTATTGGTGTGGTTCCAAATTTATATGAGAATGTCAGTTCTTTTTGGAACTGTTTGAACAGTAAGGACTGTTGAGAAAACAAGAGGAAAACACCACACGATTCATCTAGCTACAAGCCGAAAATGAAGAAATGGCAAAATTGAAACTAAAATTACAAAAAAAAAATAGTCCAAGGCACCTAACCTCTGATGCACATGAAAAAACTTTATAGACGCCCTAAATCAGAGTCTTCTTCCATGGCCCTAACCACCCCACCAAATCAGCTCAGTCCAAGGCACCTAACCTCTGTAATTGAGTAAAAATAAATAAATAACCAAGGAACAACCAACTGCAATCTTAGAAATTCTCCAAAGTAACTTACCTGGTATCCGATTCGGAATCTTAAAGGAGAATACTGAAACTGTAGTAATATCAACTAGTTAGAAAATCGGAGAGAATCATGAGAGGGAGTCGAGAGTCGAGAGAATCAGAGAGATTGAGTGACTGAGAGTCTAAGAGGCATTGCCGACTCTCAGTCTAGGAGGCACCGTGTAAGACCCGCACTCCACTAACCCTGTTTAATGGTGTCGTGCCAAGTCTTCCCATCATTGTGAGATCTAGTGGACCAACCGTGTGAAGGTAGGCCACAAAATCAGGTATGAGAATTGAGTTAAAAACACTAAAAGTATACATATAGTCGAATACCTGGGTAGGTATGATCGACCATAAGGTAAGGAATAAGAATCACATACCAATGACCCTACGGTCGATGTTTTCGACCCTACAGTTGACGGTTTCTACGACCGTATATCCAACTGTAGGACCCCAAATCAAACTCCAAGTTTGGAAACTTTCCTAATTTGAGGAGGGCATCTTTTCTATTATTAAAGAACTCTATATGGAGAGTTTTTCTCTATATAAAAGACGTCCCTCAATCTTTTTCATTCTTTTAGAACATTAATAAACCCTAGAGGAAGAAAAGGAAGAGAAGGAGAATGAGAGAAGGCTAAGGAGAAGGTGTTGCTGAGAAGATTTTAATTCTCTATTGTAGGCAAAGGTATGAACCTAATCTCTGAAGATGTAAATTTTATGGAATAAGGTTTCAATGGAGGATTGGAGATGTCAACCTATTATAATCTATGTGATTCCTTGAGTAAATCCCAAGGATAACCATGAGGGATGAGTTTGGTGATAATGGTTGATGAGAAACTACTAATGATGACCATAGGATAACCTTAGTATGAACCCAAGAGAATAGCCGAGGAGTTGACCCAAGAAGAACTCGGATTGAATGTAGTTTGTGACCAGAAATCGTAAAGTCGCAGCTACGATCGACCATAGCATGACCATAGCATGATTAAGTATCGACCATAGGCATTCGAGAATAATTCAGAAACTATATGGCGGCAGGTATTGTCACACCCCAATTCTGCACCAACCAGAATGGTGTGATGAACCATCAATAAACCAATGTTCATCCAGGATCTCGAATAGGCTATGTCCGTTTGCTTAAACCATATACATCCACAATCAAAATCAGAATAAATACACAATAGTGGAAGTTTTCAATTTTTAATGAACTGAGAGTCTAACGGTGATAAAATAAATAAATTATCCAATTATCTCCAAATGATAAAGACATAAAATAAAATAAATTAATCAATTACATGTTCTTAATAATCCAACTATAAATCTAATCGAAGACGCATGAGTTGCACTCGCACGACAAATCATGCGACTCCATAACTTCTGCATCCATCGCTATAGTATGTCCGTACATCAGAGCATTCATATAGTATTCTACAGTAGTACCTGCATCATCAACTAAAAATATTCGACGTCGAAAGGCTGAGCACACATCACAGCTCAGTAAGCAAACAAAATAATGCAATAAACATATGCATGCATTCAATTCATATCTTTGGTCTGGTTCATAAGTTTACAATGTGCAATAGAAAGGATAGGTGGCCGCCGCACCTCTATACACGAATGTGTGAAGCCACCCAATGGATCAAACACCATTGCCGTCCCACATGCACCCACCATGGAATAGGGATAGAGCTAAAGTGCTTAGGACCGCACTGCATCACACATCCCCTAATGCCCTATCCATACCAATACATAAGCCCCTATTGGCGAGGGCTTGCAAATTGGGCTCGTAACTTACCAATCCTAATGTCAAACAGTGTATCCAAGGCCTCACCCCAACATCCCTCAATAATTCCATAGAGATAGAGCTAAGGCCCCCCGGCAGAGTCAGAGACTACACGGTCCGAGACCACCTCCCCTGATGCCCTATGACGTAATAGTTCTGCTAAGATAATGGCGATACGATGATGTCAGTGGACAAGACTTGAGTAGAGATAGAGCTAGATTCTGGTGACCAGGATGAATCACAGTGTCACGTGCTCCCCCTGATGCACCACTCGCATCAAATACACTAACCACACACATACATTCACATGCCTATTCCTAGCATCATCATCATCATCATGTTATAAATAAACAGAATTAAATATACATGAACATTAATAGCAGGAATATTGGATGACATGTGAAATGCACAATATACGCATACAAGCATAGAATCATTCATGGCATTGGACTCAATAAACAAAAATAGTTTATTTTTAGCCAATTAGTTTAGGTCTTGTTCCCTCACCTCTGGTTGATCGTAGATCCTCGTCCAAGCTTTATGAATCACTTTTAAATCACTGAAAAACCTAATCAAGTTGATAGATTTTAATTAGAATTAATTTTCTTAAGTTTAGACTAACAAAAGTTGAGGGGTCGCAGGTGGGGTAGCACCTGGGGTCTCAGTTTCTGCGACCACAGGGTGTAGGGTCGCAGGTGAGGTCAGACATACTTCGACCCTACGTGCGACCACACCCTCCCTGGAACTTCCCGAGGGCATGTGGTCCAACATGTGGGTCTCGTGGGGTTGAATATCATGCGACCCTACGTGCAACCACACATGTCATGGTCGACCTTTTACTCTTAAGTCCATTCCTTCATGTTTGAATCCTCTGATTTACCATCATGGTCCTTCCTATGATTGCTCTATGGCTCAAAACTATAATTTTTATACACTATCCATTGTCCACAATGATTTCCTCCATGGATTCTCTTGGAATTTGTCCATGGATGGATGATTTGGGTTTCTCCTAATCCTATCTTCTTCATAAACTATTTTAGGCTCTTAATTCATGTAGGGAATTAGGTTCATACCTTAGGTTTGCTGAGATTTAGAGTTTTTTCTGAACTTTCCTCTTCCTTGGTCTTCTTCTCAATTTTCCTTCCCTTCCTTCTCTTCTCTTTCTCTCACTTTCAATTAGGGTTCTAAAGGAGTGAAAGAGGCTATGGGACGTCCTATTTATAGAGGAAAACCCTCCATAATATGTCCCAATATTTGAATTAGGAAGGTTTCCTAAATTCGATTTCTGACTATTTCCGTGGGGTCGCAGGTGGGGTCACAGAATCCATCGACCCTACCTTTTTAAAACATCTGACCCCATGACCAAAAGTCATGGGTTGGACTCTTTTGAGGTGGGGTCGGTCATACCTGTTTAGGCATGCGACCACACACTCATATTTGACTGTTTTTGAGTTAAATTTCATACCTGGTCTTGTGGTTTCTTCACACACTTGGTCCACATGGCTCGACCATGATAGGTAGACCTGGTACAAGGTGGTAAGACCGGTTAGTTCGATACAGGTCTTACAACTCCCCCCCTCTTATTAGAAATTTCATCCTCGAAATTTGTACATACCTTTCGAGTAAAAAAAGTGAGGATATTGCTTCCGCATTGCATTCTCTTCTTCCCATGTGATCTCTTCTATATCTCGGCTCCTCTAGGTGACCTTAACATAATAAATGTCACGGTTGCGTAGACGTTGAACCTTTCGGCTAGTGATTTCAATTGGTTCTACTTCGAATGTTAAATCATCAGTTAGATTTGGTGGATCCGCTGTTAAAACGTGTGTTGGATCTCTGACGTACTTCTTCAATAATGAGATATGAAATACATCATGCACACTTGTCATAGATGGTGGTAGTGCTAACTGATAAGTCACTTTTCCACGTTTAGCTAGAATATCATATGGCCTGACATATCTCGGACTTAGCTTCCCTTTCTGTCCAAATCGTTTTAAACCTTGCATAGGTGATACTTTCAAGAATACCTTATCACCTACGACAAATTCAAGGTCTCGACGTCGAGTATCTGCATACTATTTCTGACGATTCTGAGTCGTTCTAACTCTTTCCTTAATAATTTCGACTACACGACAAGTCTCTTCAATAAATTCTGGTCCAACAATACTCCATTCACCTACTTCATTCCAAAACAAAGGAGTTCGACACTTCCTACCATATGCTTCATAGGGTGACATCTGTATAGTAGCCTGATAGCTGTTGTTATAGGCGAACTCGATCAAGGGTAACTTCTCATCCCATGATCCTTTGAAATCAATAACACAGGCTCGAAGCATGTCTTCTAAAATCTGAATGGTATGCTCCGACTGTTCGTCTGTCTGAGGATGGAATGCAGTACTGAATTTCAACGTGGTACCCATAGCCTTCTATAATCCTTCCCAAAACTTTGAGGTAAGCGTAGGTCTCTATCGGACACAATGCTTTCAGGTACACCATGTAATCTGACAATATTATCCACATATAGCTTGG
Source organism: Protea cynaroides (assembly GCA_028583415.1). Lineage (NCBI taxonomy): Eukaryota > Viridiplantae > Streptophyta > Magnoliopsida > Proteales > Proteaceae > Protea > Protea cynaroides. The sequence goes on along the minus strand of CM053276.1, from coordinate 84,877,571 downwards.
CTAACCTCTCCAGGGTATACTGTGGTCGTATAGCTATAAAGCGAGCTGTCTTAGTCAAACGATCTACAATCACCCAGACCGCGTCAACTACTTGGGGAGTCAGTGGTAACCCGGTGACGAAGTTCATAGTGATGCAGTCCCATTTCCATGCTGGTTCTGGCAGTGGCTGCAACAATCCTGCAGGTCTTTGCCATTCAGCCTTCACCCTCTGACAATTTAGGCATTGAGACACGAATTTAGCTACATCTACTTTCATTCCTCTCCACCAATATAATTTTTTCAAATCATGATACATCTTTGTACTTCCAGGATGTACCGAATAATCGGTGGTGTGAGCTTCCTTTATTAGTCTGTGTCTAATGTCTGAGTTTTCCGTTTTAGGAACACATACTCTTCCTTTGTACTTCAGTACCTTTTCATCGTCCAAGGTGAACTCAAGAATAGTTCTATCTTTTTCGATGTCTTCTTGTACCATTCTCAGATAAGGGTCTAATTTAAGAGCGGCTTTCACTTCATCAATTCTATCAGGTACAATCTTCAATGTTGCGAACATATTTGAAAATCGATGAATAAACCCTGATCCGCCTGGTGCATCTATCACGAACTGCTCATTACCATGATTAAATACTTTTCCTGTAACACACATTGTCGTAGTCGTGTTAACCTCTCCTTGAGATTTTATTATTGCCTTTTTGCTTAGCGTATCAGCAACTACATTATCCTTTCCTGGATGATACTGGATATCGCAATCATAATCCTTCAATAATTCCAGCCATCTTCTTTATCTCATGTTCAACTCCTTCTGATTAAAAAGATAAGTGAGACTCTTATAATCTGATTTAATATGAAATTTCTCTCCGTACAAATAATGTCTCCATATCTTGATAGCATGTACTACTGTCGCTAATTCTAAGTCATGAGTGGGATAGTTCTTCTCATGTGTCTTCAGTTGTCTTGAGGCATACCCAACTACTTGTTCCCCTTGCATAAGTACACATCTTAAACCCAATCTAGACACATCAGTGTACAAGGTAAATGGTTGTCCTGGAATAGGAATAATCAAGATGGGAGTAGATATCAATCTAGCCTTCAATGTTTGAAAACTTTTCTCACATTTTTCGGTCCAAACAAACTTTTCTCATTTCTTAGTCAAACTGGTGAGAGGTATGGCAATTCTGGAATAGTCTTCCACGAATCGTCGATAATACCCAACTAGACCTAGGAAACTTCTAATTTCTGCAACACTCTTAGGTGCTTCCCACTTCACAATGGCTTCAATCTTGCTAGAATCCACTTTAATTCCCTCAGCGGATACAACATGGCCTAAGAAAGCGACCTCATTTAGCCAAAACTCACACTTTATAAATTTGGCGTAAAGCTTCTCTTTTCTTAGTCGCTGCAGAGCGGCTCTTAGATTCATGACATGAGTTTCCTTGTCCTTGGAGTAGACCAATATATCATCAATAAACACAATGACTGACGTATCCAACATATCATGGAATACCCGATTCATGAGTTTCATAAAAGTTGCGGGTGCATTAGTTAATCCAAAAGCCATGACTAAAAATTCATAATGTCCGTATCTTGTTCTGAATGCTGTTTTTGGAATATCACCTTCCTTAATCTTCAACTGATGGTATCCTGACCGAAGATCAATCTTGGAGAACACCTTGGCACCTTACAACTGATCGAACAAGTCATCGATCCGAGGCAACGGGTATCAATTCTTGATTGTAAGCTTATTCAATTCCCGATAGTCTATACACATTGGAACGCTACCGTCCTTCTTCTTTACAAACAATACTGGCGCTCCCCATGGTGATATGCTAGGTCTGATATAACCCTTGTCCAGTAATTCCTGTAACTGTACCTTTAATTCCTTCAGTTCAGTAGGAGCCATTCAATAGGGTGCTTTAGATACTGGCGCAGCTCCGGGTATAAGGTCTATAACGAACTCTGTCGCTCAATCGAGTGGTAGTCCTGGTAGTTCCTCAGAAAATGCATCTGGAAAGTCACGCACAACATCAATATCCTCCATTCATGGTACTTCCTTGGTGAGATCAACCACGGATACTAGATATCCAACTCCTCCTTTCTCGAGGTATTTTCTAGCCTTTAATGCAGAGAGGATGAGTTTTAGTTTACGGGGAAGTTTGATTCTCGCAAAACTAAACTCTGCTCCTTCCTTGTCTTTAAATGTCAATTTTTTTTCTACACATAATAGGTTTGCAGAATGCCGAGCTAACCAATCCATTCCTAAGATAACGTCAAAGTCTGCCATTTTGAGTTGAATCAGGGTTGCATCCAAAATCATCTCACCGATAAGAACTGGACATGGTCCATAACCTTTTTATAATTCCATTTCTAATCCCATAGGCAATAGTACAAGCAATTTATAGTCTAAAGATCTGAGGGATAGATTTAGCTTCTTTCCAAATGACACCGATATAAAAGAATGAGTAGCTCCAGAATCAAAGAGTACTCTAGCGGGTATGCCATTAATAGGTACGATACCTGTGATTTGTTTTAATTTAGTCTACATGCTCACACAAGGTAATACAAAATGAAAGGTTCAGGTCATACCTGTGACCACATCAGGCGTGTCACACCCCAATTCTGCACTAACCAGAATGGTGTGATGAACCGTCAATAAACTATCGGTTCAATTAGGATCTCGAATAGGCTATACCCACCATGTTAAATCAAAACACATTCCACATTAATCAGAGATAAAAAAATAAATAGCGGAAGTCTTATAGATAATGAACTGAGGTCTAGTCATGATAAATAATTAATATTCTATTTATCTCCAAGTAACCAAAACATAATTTAATACATATTACAAACATCCAAATACAAAAATTAAATACTAAGCGTATCCACGGTTGAAACATTCGCTTAACGAATCATAATAGTCCTCCACAGCTTGCTCATCATAGACGCCACATGTTCATATGTTGGTGTGTCGACATAATCTTCAATCGTAAAACCTGCAACATCAGAAACTAAAAAGAATTATGCGTGCGAGGGTCAACTCTCCAACTTGAACTTAGTGAGTAAACAAAACAATGCAACAAACATATGCATGCATTCAATTCATATCTTTGGTCTGGTTCATAAGTTCGCAATGTGCAATAGAAAGGATTGGTGGCCACCGCACCTCTATACACAGGCTGTGTAAGTCCACCCAATGGATCAAACACCATTTTCGTCCACATCCACCCCACCATGGAATAGGAATAGAGCTAAAGTGTCACACCCCAATTCTGAACCAACCAGAATGGTGTGAGTGAACCGTCATTGAACCAACGGTTCACACCAGGATCTCGAATAGACCGTGTCCACTCATATAAACCATTGCACATAACCACAATCAGAATGTAAATAATACAGCGAAAGTCTTTAAATAGAATGAACTGAGTATCTATTGATAATTTAAATAAAATATCCCATTATTCAATTCCAATCATAAAATATAATATCATTACATCTCTTTAAAAGTCAACCGAAAATAACTGAAACAAATAAATAAAATCAAATCAAAGGTACACGCAGAAAGGGCACTCGCATGAAGCGTCATGCTCGTCCTCTCCTGCCTGTACACCCAGAGCAGCAACATCACTATACGCCGGAGCGTTCATGTAGTCATCCACCGTGTAACCTGCATCAACATCTAAAAACAATGTATATACAAAGGGTGAGCTCACAACTTAGCTCAATAAGACAATCAGACAGTTTCACAATATTATGCATGAGTAATAATCATTTTATGCTGTGGTCTGGTTTAAGTTTGCAATATGCTATAGAAAGGTTTGGTGGCCCCCGCACCTCTATACACGAGTATGTGGCACCGCATGGAATCACACCACCACCGGCCCACATGCACCCATCATGGAATAGAGATAGAGCTAAGATACACCCGTACCTCCCCTGATGCTCTACCCATGCCAGTACCTAAGCCCCTACTGGCCAGGGCTCGTAAACTGGGCTCGCAACTAACCAATCCTATATGTCATCTATGTACGCTCTATCCCAGCACAGCCGTCTACGACATAGAGATAGAGCTAGAGTGTGCAGGCCGGGCTGGAGACCACAATACCCTCACCTCCCCCTGATACCCTATCCGCAACTAACACACTAGGATAGAAACATAACGCAAGTATACCCTATCCCAACATAACTCCCTACGGCATAGAGATAGAGCTAAAGCATCGTGGACAAGCCAGCATCGACCTCGGAGACCACAGTGCCACATAACCATGGCCAGGCCAGCATCAACATCGGAGACCACCGTACCACGACCTTCCCCTGATGTCCCACCCGTACCAAGCATGTTAAGATAGAATACCACAAAAGGTACCAGTGTAAGGAATGATCCCAGGCCCATGCCCCACTCCACGCACTAACGAAAACAAACACATGCTTAACAATCACATCCTATCAATGCATGAACAATAATAATAACTGAAAGTAAAGGATGGCATGTGAATATGCACAAACATCACATCACATATATTCAATGTTAATAACAAAGATTTACTGTCCATTAATCATTAGGTTTAGGTCAGATTCCCTTACCTGACGCTCGTTTGATAGCTTGCTCCACGTCGCAAGATTCAAATGTAAAGTCACAAAGTCCTACAATATTATTAGGGTTTCATTAGAATATTTTTCTTAGGGTTTCATGTTGGTCTAAACCAACAAGGTTACAAAATACCCTCACAGAGCTGACCGGTGGCATGTACCGGTCACAGCTCTGTGGGGAAGACTGGCGACCGATATGGTCAGCCGGTCCCCACAGACCAGCCTCCCGAAAGATACCGGTGGCCACATACCGGCCGCACTGTGTGCAATCGGTATAGTCGACCTGTATGTCTCCGGAAGACCATACTAGGGTTTTTCGACTGCCTTCGATCATCCTCCATGGATTTCCAGGGTTTCTCCTATCCATTCTAAGTCTGAGCTTTGAGTTAGAGTTATCTCCAACACATTCAAGTCTTATTTCGATGAATATCATCTCGAAACTCGAATCTAGGGTTTGACGGCAACTTAGGGTTTTAAGGTCCAATTAGGGTTTTAGATCAATACCTACTTTGCATGGTATTGATCCACCCACACAACTATCCTAGAGTCATAGGGTAAGAAGAGTGGTTAAAACACTTACCGTTAACTGGCGTAACGGGAGCGTCGTCGAATGGTAATGGCGGCACCTCCTTCTTCTTCCTAGCTCCTTCTCCTTTCCAACCTCTTTCTCTTCTCTAGGGTTTGTGAGAGACAATGGAAAGGATTTGAGGATGTTTAAGAGTGTTTATATAGGCTAGAATTAGGGTTTAATAACCCTATTAGAATTAGGAAGGTTCAGGATTCAGAATTAGGAAAGTGGGACCCACAGAGATCAATTTCCGGTTCTCCGTAGTCAGGTGCGCAGAGCTGACCGGTCGAACGGTACCATCAACCGGTCAACATAAAATCATGTTGATTTGATCGTCTTTGGTCCGATTTCGTACCTGTTTGTCATCCGCTCATCCCGTCTGGCCCGGTGATGATCGGAAGACCTGCTACGACACAAAACCAAGGTTTAGACCGGGTTTACGGAGTGCGGGTCTTACAACTCCCCCACCCTTAAAAGAAATTTTGTCCCGAAATTTTCATGTAGGTCTCACAACTCCCCCACCCTTAAAAGAAATTTTGGCCTCAAAATTTAAACGTACCTTGATCGTTGAAAAGATTAGGATACTCCTTCCTCATTGCGCTCTCCTCTTCCCAAGTAATTTCTTCGACATTTTGGCTTCTCCAATGCACCTTCACATAATGGATATCCTTGGTTTGAAGTTGTTGTACCTTTCGGCTTGAGAGCATCACAGGCACCACTTCAAATGTTAAGTCTTCAGTCAAGTCTGGGGGGTCTGCTGTCAAGATGTGCGATGGATCTCTGACATACTTTTTCAATAATGATACATGGAACACATCATGGACACTTGACATAGATGGTGGTAAAGCCAATTGATATGCTACATTACCCCGTCTAGCCAATATCTCGTATGGTCCCACATACATGGGGCATAGCTTTCCCTTCTTACCAAACCTTTTCAGACCTCGTACCGGTGATATCTTCAAGAATACTTTGTCACCCACTACAAACTCCAGATCTCGACGTCGATTATCCGCATAGTGCTTCTGTTGAACTTGAGCTGCCTTTACTCTTTCCTTGATCTGATCAATCACTCGACAAGTTTCTTCAACGAACTCCGGTCCTACAATTCTTCTTTCTCCCACCTCGTTCCATAACAGAGGTGTTCGACACTTTTTCCCATAGAGTGCTTCATATGGAGCCATCTGAATTGTAGCCTGATAGCTGTTGTTATAAGCAAACTCGTTAAGTGATAGTTTTTCATCCCAAGCTCCCTTGAAATCTAACGCACAAGCTCGGAGCATATCTTCTAAAATTTGAATAGTTCGTTCTGACTGTCCGTCCGTCTGAGGGTGAAAAGCTGTACTGAACTTCAACTTTGTTCCCATAGCTTTCTGTAATCCTTCCCAAAACTTTGATGTAAAACGGGGATCTCTGATAGATACTATACTCTCTGGAACGCCATGGAGTCTGACTATATTATCAACATACAACTTGGCTAGCTTCTCCATGGTATACTGAGGTCTGACCGCAATAAATCGAGCTGTCTTGGTGAGTCGGTCGACTATAACCCAAACAGCATCCATTGACCTTGGTGTCAAAGGTAGGCCAGTGATGAAATCCATGGTGATACAATCCCACTTCCATGCAGGTTCCGGTAATGGCTGTAGTAAACCTGCTGGTCTCTGCCTTTCTGCTTTAACTTGTTGACAATTCAGACATTGGAACACGAAACGAGCTATATCTGCTTTCATACCCCTCCACCAATATAGTCTTCTCAAATCAAGGTACATTTTGGTACTTCCTGGATGTACCGAATATGGAATGTAATGAGCTTCAATCATAACTCGATCTCTGATATTGCAGTATTCACTCTCAGGTATACATAACCGTCCACGATACCTGAGTACCTTGTCTGAATCCAAGGTAAAGTCAGGATTGCTCGTACCCTTCTCTAAGTCTTCTTGCATTGTCTTGAGATGTGGATCCTGTAGGATTGCTACCTTGACTTCATCAACTAGATCCGGTGAGATCTTCAAAGCTGCGAACATCATGGTGAACTTATGAATTAAGCCTTGCTCGACTGAATCTTCTGCAGTCTCTATTATATACTCTTCATCGCCTTCAATTGAACTTGAGGCTGCGGCACATAATGCAGCATTGGTACTTGGTCTTGCCTCAGGTTTCGATGCCCACTTTCTGCTTAAGGCGTCAGCCACAACATTTGCTTTACCCGGATGGTACTGGATGTCACAATCATAATCTTTCAACAATTCCAGCCATCTTCTTTGTCTCATATTAAGATCCTTCTGAGTGAAAAGATAAGTTAAGTTCTTGTGATCTGACTTAATCTGAAACTTCTCACCGTATAAGTAGTGTCTCCAAGTTTTGATTGCATGTATAACCGCTGCTAACTCCAAATCATGCATAGGATAGTTCTTTTCATGCTCTTTTAACTGTCTTGATGCGTAAGGTATCAGCTGTTCTCCTTGCATCAATACACACCCGATACCCAACCCTGAAGCATCCGTATATATAGTAAACGGTACGCTTGGTTCTGGGATGGTCAAGATAGGTGCAGAGACTAGTCTTGACTTCAAAGTCTGGAAATACTTCTCGCACTCATCTGTCCATATAAATATTTCCCCCTTCTTGGTCAATCTGGTGAGTGGAACAACGATCCTAGAGTAATCTTCCATGAATATTCTATAATAACCAGCCAACCCAAGGAAACTACGAATCTCCGCAACAGATTTTGGTGCTTCCCATCCTACTATAGCAGCTATCTTACTTGGATCAACCTTGATACCGTCTTCTGATACTACATGGCCCAAGAAAGCCACTTCCTTCAGCCAAAACTCACACTTCTTGAACTTAGCATAAAGCTTCTCATGTCTCAGCCGTTGTAGGGCTGCTCTTAAGTGTGTTGTATGAGCCTCCATGTCCTTTGAGTAGACCAATATGTCATCGATGAATACGATGATCGAAGTGTCCAACATATCATGAAACACTCGGTTCATCAGTTCCATGAACGACGCTGGGGCGTTGGTCAACCCGAATGACATGACTAGAAACTCATAATGCCCATACCTAGTCCTGAAAGCAGTCTTTGGAATATCTCCGGCCTTGATCTTCAGTTGGTGATACCCCGATCGGAGATCAATCTTCGAGAAAACCTTTGCACCCTGCAATTGATCGAACAGATCATCGATTCTAGGCAAAGGATACCGATTCTTGATCGTCAACTTGTTCAGTTCACGATAGTCAATGCATAGTCTTACACTTCCGTCTTTCTTCTTGACAAATAATACAGGTGCTCCCCAAGGTGAAATGCTAGGTCGTATGAAACCCTTATTTAATAATTCTTGTAATTGGGTCTTCAACTCCTTTAACTCGGTAGGGGCCATCCTGTATGGTGCTTTAGACACCGACGCCGAACCTGGCATAAGGTCTATCACAAACTCTGTAGCTCTGTCCGATGGTAGACATGGAAGCTCCTCTGGAAATACAACTGGGAACTCTCGAACCACATCTATATCTTCCATCTTGTGTGACTCCGCCGTGATGTCGACTACAGATACTAGATACCCCACTCCCCCTTTCTCTAAGCATCTCTTAGCTTTTAGGATGGAGAGGATCAGCTTCCGCTACCTAGGTAACTTGGTACCAGTGAAGCTATACTCCTTCCCCTTTTTGTCTGTAAGCACAAGCTTCCTTTCACCACATAATAGGATAGATGAATGATGGCCTAGCCAATCCATTCCCAAGATGACATCAAAGTCTGCCATCTCGAGTAGCACTAAACTTGCTTCTAAGTCTCGGCCCTCAATACATACTGTACATGGTCCATAATATTCAGTCAAAGCCACTTCGACACCAAGCAGAGAGCGAACTATCAAGCTTGGGTTCAAGTGCTTAATTGGTAACTCCATTCGCTTCCCAAAGGAAATAGAAACAAAGAAGTGCGTGGCCCCAGAGTCAAATAGTACTCTGGCAGGTATACCAGCTACATTTACAATTCCTAAAATTTTTGTTATCCCTTAGTTCGACATGCGCATACACACAATGAAAATAGTAAGCCAAATAGTAAGGGATAGAGTCATACCAGTGACCACATCGGGTGATGCGGCTTCCTCTTCGGTAGTGACCGCATATACTTTTCCTTGTTGGGGAGGTTGCTTCCTAGGTAGAGTGCCGGTCTTTGCAATATGACCCACTTGCTGACAGCTGAAACATTTAATGTTCAGGTTACGTCCAGCGAACTGTGGCACAGGTGGTGCCATATTGTTCCTTGTAGGCATTGTAGCGGTCTGAGCCCTGTATGGGCGGAAAGGCCTATTGTTACCGCCATCGGAACTCTCAATAGCGGGTCTCTTCACTCCTCTGTTCTGTGCAAAGAAGCTATCCCTCTGACTAGATTCTATCACTCTCGCAACCTGCACAGCCTCATTATAAATTTTCTTGTCCAGACCCAATATATGCTCTCTGATGCCTCCACGCAGTCCCATGGTGAACCTACGTGTCTTGGTCTCTTCCTCTTGTATACTTGCTGCTGCGAAGAAAAATAACTCATCGTACCTCTACTGGTAAGCATCCACAGTCGACTGAGACTGCTGTAGATTAAGGAACTCCCTCTCCATCTGATCCCTGAAACTCTTCGGAAAGTATTTATCGAAGAAGGCAACTTTGAATGCTTCCCAATCCACCTGTGTATGCTTCGTCTCCAGATATGCCCGTGTAGAATTCCACCAAGCATTTGCATCTTCCTTCAGCATATGAGTGGCAAACAGGACCTTTTCATCCTCTGTACAAGTCATCAGTCAGAAATTCTTCTCCATTTCTACAACCCACTGTGCTGGCCACAATGGTTTTCCTGTCTTACCTGTGAATGAAGAAGGCTTCAGCTTTAGGAATCTGTCCACCGCCCGACTCAGATCATGCTGTCCCTATGTATTCATTCTGTACCATGGTGGTGGATACGGATATGCTCCCTGATAAGCAGAAGATGACGAAAACTAGTGCGGTGGGGGTACATTCTGGGGTTGGCCCATCGGCCCTGGACTACCATGCGTCGGCTGTGTAGTATTATTCCCTCCAGACTCGGGCGTACCTCCAGTGGGAGCGGAACCCGGTGGCCTGAACATTTTCAATATCTTGCTCAGGAATTCATTCTGCTGAGCTTGCATTTGATAGACCAGGTTTGTAACAATGGTCTCAGAATTCCTGTGAGGTGGCCCAGGCAAATTTATCGGTACCCTTGGGACCTGTTCTTCCTCAACTTCCGGGCTTGGCTCTCTAACATGGCCTGGTTCAACCTGTTCTTCCTCCTCAAGGCGCATCCTAGCCTGGTGACACTTTCGACCCCTACGACCGTTTCCGCACCATCTCAGACTATTCTGTTTGGATCTGAGAAGAAGACATAACACATGAGAACAATAATAGTGGTGTTAGTCTTGAGCAATGTAAGGCGAGATAGTCGCAAAAGGAATATTTAAATTTACAAAAATTTTAAAAAAAGTTCTGAGATTTTTCTGGCTATTTTAGTGCTGACCGGTCGCAACATACCGATCGCACCCCTGTAGAATATGCTACGACCGGTATAGTCGACCGGTCAGAATTAAAATTCTAACCGAGACATAGCGGTCGCAACCCTGTAGGGGTACCGGTCGACCGGTATGCCCAGAATGGCTTTAAATCCCAAAAAAGTGAGAAAAATCTCACATTTTCATCTCCTTCTCTTCTCCGGTGGCGTTTCCCTCTGGTTTTCAAGCTTCTACAGTCCGACTGGTCACCCTAGGAGTGGTTTTCTTGCGATTTGGACTTGGCATATCGTCTCCAGGTAAGTCTCTTCCCTCTCTATCAAGTATTTATAAATTTTCATATCGTCTTTAACTAGAAATTTTCTATTTTTCTTTGATTGAGAGATTCTTACCGTAGGAACTCTTTTCCTTCGACTTAGAAAGGGTTTAGAGACCCCTAAGAGCAAAAGCCCTCAACTAATTTGAGGTTTCACCGAACGGTTTTCATAAAAATCAAATTTTTACATGTTTTGACCTAGGTTTTCAAAAAAATTTCGAAATTTCTTGATTTTTCTTAAATTTTCTGAAATTTCTTATTGTAATTCCCTGTGATTGATTCGTTGAAGAGTGTGGGGGTTACGTAAGTCCTCCTCCCCATGTTTTTGGGTGAGTTCGAGGATTTTTCCCAAATTACAGTCGTTATTCTGCCGAAATTTCGACAAAATCTAACCTTCTCTTCTTATTTTCTTTTGTTTTTCAGTTTAAATGGCTCCACGACGTGCTCTTGGCAAACGTCCTCATGGCTTGAGCGTGCGCACTTCTCAGCCACCAGCTCCATAACTCGACGAGCATTGGTTCCGTTCCTTGGAGGCACAAGCTTGTTTCCCTTGGTTTGATAGCAAAAACATCGAATCTGGGCGACGAGTTAACTTGGATCAGTTGGACAGGTTCGATGTGCGGGCAGCTTTTGACGCGTTAGGGTGGGTGCCTGTAATCTCCTACACAGATACCACTCGTCCCAACCTGGTTAAGAATTTTTATACTAACCTGGAGCTTCATGGGGATGTCAACTATCCCAATCAGAGTAGGGACTTGCGCATCACCAGCTACGTCAAGGGCGTCCATATTTCCTTCAACACTCATCAGTTGGCCGACCTGCTAGGGGTTCCAAATGATGGAGATCTAGTGTATTGCCCTCCAAAAGTAAAGGGTTATCTTAGCGAGGATTTACGCCGAGAGATAGCGGAGCAGATCCTAAATCCTGGGGCTCCAATGAAGGCGGCTAGTCTGAAGCCCCTAGCTCGAGTCTATAGCCGCATCATCCAGCATGACAATGTGCCCCAGAGCGGCCACTACAGTGAGTTATCTCAGCTCACTCAGTATATCACCTACTGCATCTACATCGGGGAGCGGGTCTCTCTCCCTTACCTCACATCCGGACCATGCATCAGGCGACCCTGGCCGATCAGGCCAGTAACCTTCCATACGGTCGTCTCATCACCTTCCTTCTACGTCGCCTGGGTGTGAGCATGAGAGGTGAGGTGACTGTTGAGGATTCCATGACATCCGACATTGACTGGGATGCCATTCAGAGGATGCAGATGGTCAATCTGCCCGTTAGCGATGACGAGTTAGAGGCTCGCCCTCGCCCACTCGGGAGGGTAGCAGCCGCAGCAGCAGCACCAGCGGCCAATGCGGCCTATGTAGCAGAGGCTGAGCGTGATGATGACGAGGATAGGGCAGAGGGTGTACCAGCGCCAGCTCCACAGCCTACACCTACAGCACCACCGTCTACATCTACAGCTGGACCATCTCATCCTCCTCCCGACCCGGTGTTGAGCATGTTTACTGAGATCAGGGACACCTAGAGGGTCATCCTCGAGTCTCAGCGAGAGATGGGTCAGGAGTTGGGACGTCTGGCTCGTAGCCTACGGGTGACTCAGGACCAGGTGTACTGGCTTAGGGTCGCATATGAGCGAGACTATGACATAGCGGACCCTATTCCTCCTAGGCCCCCTTCCCCATGATTGTCCCTTTTTATTTTCTTCTGTTTTGACTGTTTATATAACAGGGTAACTGTCCGGTTTGTGGACCGTACCCTGTAGCACTATTTTATCTGATACTTCATTTTTCCTATTTAATGAAAGTTTTCTTGGTTCACCTAACTAGTGCATGGGTATAATTAAAATTCCATATTTAATACAATATTTTATGCTCTTTCTTAATCAGTCTCAGGTATCAAACAATGCTTAGGGTGTGTCTATATTAAAATTTTTAAATTGTTTCCTAACTCAATTCATCGACTTAGTTATGTGCAATATGGTCTGTGGACAGAGCCCGAGGGCTCTAATACCAAGTTGTCACACCCCAATTCTGAACCAACCAGAATGGTGTGAGTGAACCGTCATTGAACCAACGGTTCACATCAGGATATCGAATAGACCGTATCCACTCATACAAACCATTGCACATAACCACAATCAGAATATAAATAATACAGTGGAAGTCTTTAAATAGAATGAACTGAGTATCTATTGATAATTTAAATAAAATATCCCATTATTCAATTCCAATCATAAAATATAATATCATTACATCTCTTTAAAATTCAATCGAAAATAACTGAAACAAATAAATAAAATCAAATCAAAGGTACACGCAGAAAGGGCACTCGCATAAAGCGTCATGCTCGTCCTCTCCTGCCTGTACACCCAGAGCAGCAACATCACTATACGTCGGAGCGTTCATGTAGTCATCCACCGTGTAACCTGCATCAACATCTAAAAACAATGTATATACAAAGGGTGAGCTCACAACTTAGCTCAGTAAGACAATCAGACAGTTTCACAATATTATGCATGAGTAATAATTATTTTATGTTGTGGTCTGGTTTAAGTTTGCAATGTGCTATAGAAAGGTTTGGTGGCCCCCGCACCTCTATACACGAGTGTGTGGCACCGCATGGAATCACACCACCACCGGCCCACATGCACCCATCATGGAATAGAGATAGAGCTAAGATACACCCGTACCTCCCTTGATGCTCTACCCATACCAGTACCTAAGCCCCTACTGGTCAGGGCTCACAAACTGGGCTCGCAACTAACCAATCCTATATGTCATCCATGTACGCTCTATCCCAGCACAGCTGTCTACGGCATAGAGATAGAGCTAGAGCGTGCAGGCCAGGCTGGAGACCACAATACCTCACCTCCCCCTGATACCCTATCCGCAACTAACACACTAGGATAGAAACATAACGCAAGTAGACCCTATCCCAACATAACTCCCTACGGCATAGAGATAGAGCTAAAGCATTGTGGACAAGCCAGCATCGACCTCGGAGACCACAGTGCCACATAACCATGGCCAGGCCAGCATCAACATCGGAGACCACCGTACCACGACCTTCCCCTGATGCCCCACCCGTACCAATCATGTTAAGATAGAATACTACAAAAGGTGCCAGTGAGAGGAATGATCCCATGCCCATGCCCCACTCCACCCACTAACGAAAACAAACACATGCTTAACAATCACATCCTATCAATGCATGAACAATAATAATAACTGAAAGTAAAGGATGGCATGTGAATATGCACAAACATCACATCACATATATTCAATGTTAATAACAAAGATTTACTGTCCATTAATCATTAGGTTTAGGTCAGATTCCCTTACCTGACGCTCGTTTGATAGCTTGCTCCACGTCGCATGATCCAAACGTAAAGTCACAAAGTCCTACAATATTATTAGGGTTTCATTAAAATATTTTTCTTAGGCTTTCATGTTGGTCGAAAACCAACAAGGTTACAAAATACCCTCACAGAGCTGACCGGTGGCATGTACCGGTCGCAGCTCTGTGGGGAACACTGGCGACGGGTATGGTCTGCCGGTCCCCACAGACCAGCCTCTCGGAAGATACCGGTGGCCACATACCGGCCGCACTGTGTGCAACCGGAATAGTCGACCGGTATGTCTCCGGAAGACCATACTAGGGTTTTTTTGACTGCCGTTGATCATCCTCCATGGATTTCCAGGGTTTCTCCTATCCATTCTAAGTCTGAGCTTTGAGTTAGAGTTATCTCCAACTCATTCAAGTCTTATTTCGATGAATATCATCTCGAAACTCGAATCTAGGGTTTGACGGTAACTTAGGGTTTTAAGGTCCAGGTGGGGTTTTAGATCAATACCTACTTTGCATGGTATTGATCCACCCACACAATTATCCTAGAGTCATAGGGTAAGAAGAGTGATTAAAACACTTACCGTTAACTGGCGTAACGGGAGCGTCGTCGAACGGTAATGGCGGCACCTCCTTCTTCTTCCTAGCTCCTTCTCCTTTCCAACCTCTTTCTCTTCTCTAGGGTTTGTGAGAGACAATGGAAAGGATTTGAGCAGGTTTAAGGGTGTTTATTTAGGCTAGAATTAGGGTTTAGTAACCCTATTAGGATTAGGAAGGTTCAGGATTCGGAATTGGGAAAGTGGGACCCACAGAGATCAATTTCTGGATCTCCGTAGTCAGCTGTGCAGAGCTGACCGGTCGACCGGTACCATCGACCGATTAACATAAAATCATGTTGATTTGATCGTCTTTGGTCCAATTTTGTACCTGTTTGTCATCCGCTCGTCCCGTCTGGCCTGCTGATGATCGAAAGACCTGCTACGACACAAAACCAAGGTTTAGACCGGGTTTACAGAGTGCGGGTCTTACATAAAGTGCTTAGGACCGCACCGCATCACACTTCCCCTGATGCCTTACCCATACCAACACGTAAGCCCCTATTGGCGAGGGCTTGCAAACTGGGCTCACAACTAACCAATCCTAATGTCAAACAGTGTATCCAAGGCCTCACCCCAGTAACTCTCAATACGTCCATAGAGATAGAGCTAAGGCCCCCCGGCAGAGTCAGAGACTACACGGTCCGAGACCACCTCCACTGACGCCCTACGACGTAATAGTTCTGCTAAATTAATGGCGATATGACGATGTTAGTGGACAAGAATTTAGTAGAGATAGAGCTAAAGTGCTTAGGACCGCACCGCATCACATTTCCCCTGATGCCCTACTCGCATCAGGTACACTAACCACACACAAACATTCACATGCCTATTCCTAGCATCATCGTCATCATCATATTATAAATAAATAAAATTAAATATGCATGAACATTAATAGCAGAAATATTAGATGACATGTTAAATGCACAATACACGCATACAAGCATAGAATCATTCATGGCATTGGACTCAATAAATAAAAATAGTTTATTATTAGCCAATTAGTTTAGGTCTTGGTCCCTCATCTTTTGTCGATGGTAGTTCCTCGTTCAAGCTTTATAATTCACTCTTAGATCACTTGAAAACCTAACAAGTTGATAGAATTTTAATTAAAATTAATTCCCATGTGTTTAGACTAACAGAACCTAAGGGGTCGCAGGTGGGGTAGCACCTGGGGTCTCGGTTTCTGCGACCATAGGGTGTAGGGTCACAGGGTAGGGTAGCACCTGGGGTCTCAGTTTCTGTGACTCCAGGGTGTAGGATCGCAGGTAGGGTCGGACATATTGCTACCCTACGTGCGACCACACCCTCCCTGAAAACTTTCCGAGGGCATGTGGTCGGATATGTGGGTCTCGTGGGGTCGGACATCATGCGACCCTACGTGCGACCACACATGTCATGGTCAACCTTTCACTCTTAAGTCCATTCCTTCATGTTTGAATCCTTTGTCTTATCTTCATGGCCCTTCCTATGATTGTTCTATGGCTCAAAACTATAATTTTATACACTATCCATTGTCCACAATGATTTCCTCCATGGATTCTCTTGAAATTTGTCCATGGATGGATGATTTGGGTTTCTCCTAATCCTATCTTCTTCATGAATTATTCTAGGCTCTTAAATAAATCATGGGAATTAAGTTCATACCTTAGGTTTGCTGAAGATTCAGAGTTTTCTTTGAATTTCCTCCTCCTTAGTCTTCTTCTTCAATTCTCCTTCTCTTCTCTTTCTCTCTCTTTCAATTAGAGTTCTAAAGGAGTGAAAGAGACTAAGGGACATCCTATTTATAGAAGAAAATCCTCCATAATAAGCCCCAATGAGTTTAGGAAAGAACCCCTTTGGATTAGGAAGGTTTCCTAAATTCTGTTTATGGCTGTTTTCGTTGGGTCGCAGGTGGGGTCACAGAATCCGTGACCCTACATTTTTAAAATGTGCAACCCTACAACCAAAAGTCATGGGTTGGACTCTTTTGAGGTGGGGTCGGTCACACCTATTTAGGCATGCGACCACACACTCATATTTGACTGTTTTTGAGTTAAATTTCATACCTGGTCTTGTGGTTTCTTCACGCACTTGGTCCACTTGGCTCGACCATGATAGGTAGACTGGTCATGACACAAGAATGTAAGGTTAGACCGGGTTCGTGGCGTGTGGGTCTTACAACTCCACCACCCTTAAAAGAAATTTCATCCTCGAAATTTGAACGTATGGATCTTACAACTCCCCCATCCTTAAAATAAATTTTGTCTTCAAAATTTGAATTTACTTCGGAGTCAATAGGTGAGAATCCTGTTTCCGTATTGCATCTTCTTCCTCCCATGCAATCTTCTCTACATCTTGTCTTTGCCAGGTTACGTTCATATAATAATTATCCCAGCTTTGAAGATGTTGTACCTTCCAACTAGTGAACTGGGCTGGTACCACTTCAATAGTTAAATCTTCTATCTAATCTAGTGGATCAGTGGTCATTACCTTTGATATGGATCTCCAACGTACTTCTTCAATAGAGATACGCAAAATACGTCATGTACACTAGACATGGACAACGGTAATGCTAGTTGATATGCAACTTTTCTACGTCTCTCCAAAATTTTATGAGGTCCCAAAACATATATAGGATACAACTCTCCCTTCTTGTTGAATTATTTTAAAACCATGCATAAGTGATATCTTCAAAAACACTTTGTCAATTATGGCAAACTCAAGGTCTTGGTGTCTCACCTGACAATCCCAAGCTGTCTTTGACCTTTTCTTTGATCTTGTTTGCCACTCGACAGGTTTCTTCAATAGACTCAGGTCTTATAATTCCTTATTCTCTGATTTCATTCCTAAACAAAGGAATTCGGTATTTCTACCGTACCATGCTTCATAGGTGACATCTACATAATAGCTTGGTAGCAAATTCAATCCACCTACAGCTTAGTTAGCCGCTCCAAAGCATACCGAGGTCGTATAGCAATGGAATGAGTTTTCTTCATCAGGCGATCAACAATCACCCAAACTGCGTCAATCGATCTGGGAGTCAGTGGCAATTCGGTGACATAGTTCATTGTAATGCAGTTTTACTTCCAGACTGGCTCCGATAGTGGTTGTAGTAAGCCATGTTGGTCTTAGTCTTTCAACCTTTACTTACTGATAATTCAAACACTGGAACACGCACTATGCCACATTTGTTATCATCCCTTTTTACCAGTACAATCTCTTATTGGTACTCTAGGATGTCCTGAATATTGAGTACAATGGGCTCTTATCATTATCCTCTTCATGATATCCGAGTGTTTATCTTCAGGTATTCAGAATCTACCTCTGTATCTGAGTACCGTCTCTGCATCCAAAGTAAGTTAGGGTTATGTTTTTCTTTCTCTAAATCTCCTTGCATCGTTCTTATATATGATCTAACAAAATTACTACCCTTACTTCGTCTATCAAATCCGAGACAATCTTTAATGTTGTGAACGCAAGCAAGGAACTATTGCTCCATAAGTTCATCCATAAGTTCTCACTCAATTGGATCATCACGAGTTTCTATCATATGTTACTCTTCCTCTAAATTTGAATCTGTTGTTGCGGAATAGAAGGCAGCATTTATACTCAGTCCTCTTTTTGGCTTCATTATTCTCCTTTTTACTCAAAGCTTCAGCTACCACATTAGCCTTGCTCGAGCGGTACTGCGTATCACGGTCTTAATCCTTCAGTGTTCTAACCATCTTCTCTGTCTCATGTTCAACTCTTTCTGGTGAAGAGATAAATAAAACTGTTGTGTTCCCATTTAATCTAAAATTCTTCTCTGTATAAATAATGTCTCCATGTCTTGATTGCATGAAAGCCGCTAACTCCAAGTCATGAGTTGGGTGATTCTTTTAATGCTCCTTCAGTTTTCTTGAAGCATATGCAATCGTTTATTTACCTTACATCAACCCGCATCCTAAACCCAATCTGAAAGCTTCGATGTATAGGGTAAAAGGTTTCCCTAGTACCGGAACGATCAAGATGGGAGCTGATATCAACCTTGCTTTTAGAGTTTGAAAACATTCTTCACACTTGTCAGTCCAATTAAACTCATCTGCCTTCCTAGTTAGCTTGGTAAGAGATTTTGCGATCTTAGAGTGGTCCTCTATGAATCGTCTATAATAACCAGCTAAACCCAAGAAACTTCTGATCTTCGCAATATTCTTTAGGTGTTTCTCACCATATGATTACTTCTATGTTAATAGGGTCCACTTTAATCCCTTTTTATGACACTACGTAATCTAAGAAGATCACTTTGTTTAATCAGGTTTCATATTTCTTGGACTTGGCATAAAACTTTTCACTTCTCAGCTATTGTGAAGTTGTTCTAAGATCCGTTGTATGAGTTGCTTCATTCTTGGAATAAATCAAAATATCATCTATGAAAACTAGACCGACGTGTCCAACATGTCATGAAACACCCAGTTCATCAGCTCCATACAAGATGCAAGGGCATTGGTTAATCCAAACATCATAATCGGGAACTTAAAATGCTCAATCCTCTTTTTTTTTTTTTAAAAACTATCTTCAGAATATCACTGTCCAAATTCTTCAGCTGATGATATCTTGACTGAAGATCAATCTTAGAGAATACCTTTGCACCTTGCAACTGTTTAAACAAGTAATCGATCTGAGGTGGTGAATATCGATTCTTGATCGTGAGCTTATTTAGTTCCCGGTAGTCTATACATAATCTGACACTACCATCCTTCTTCTTCACGAATTGCATTGGCGCTCCCCGTGATGCAATACTTAACTTATTAGGACCCTTGTCTAATAACTCCTGTAGTTGAGTCTCAATTCCTTCAACTCCATGGGAGCGGACTTTGACACAAGTATCGTCCTTGGTAACAAGTTGATGACGAACTCGGTTGCATGATCAGATGGTAACCTAGGTAAGTCTCCTAGAAACACATCGGAAATTTATGCATCACATCAATATTTTCCATCTGTGGTGCTTCTTTGGTAATGTATAGCACAGATACCATATATCCAACTTCTTTCTCTTCAAAGCATCTCTTCGCCTTTAGCATAGAGAGGATCAGCTTTCACTTCTTAGGCAACATACTTCCAATACTACTAAATTATATTCCATCTTTATTCTTGAATGATAACCTCTTCTATGCACATAACAACTTTGTAGAGTCTTGAGACAACCAGTCTATTCCCAAGATGACGTCAAAGTCTGTCATCTCAAGTCAAATTAGGTTGAATCCAAATTTTGTCCATCCATATGATTCGGACATTACTCGTCCAATACAACATCTAGTCCAAAAGGGCTTGAACTAGCAAAATCTGGTATATGGTCTTAAGAGCTTGTCTAGTTCCTTCATCTCTTATGATTTTTCAAAGACTATCGTCAAATCTCATATCTTGAAAAAACTCATTAGCTTATATTTCCTTTATCACTGTTGTTCTACCCTGATCTCTCTTTCATATACCTCGAAAAATATCTTGTGATTGTTACTTCATATCCCAAGTCCACCTCTAGGCATTAGAGTATATGCTTATAAATTCATTAATTCAGCCAAACTCTTTTGGTCTTTTCTTAATCATCTCACTCGACATTGGGCATAACTCAATAATCATTGTACTAATCTGAATACTATCAATGCCATAATTTTTTTTTTTTTACTTTATCCTTGTATCCACCCTTAGATATGCTTTTAGAAATCTTCTTCCTTGTTAAACTCCATACTGATATAACCATCTTTAACTTTACTTGAGTGCTATTTACTCTTTCCTAGTTACTCTTGATAGTTTTTATTTTTTTGCTCATGCACTCTTTTATAGACATGACTCATATCCATCCATTTAGTAATCTCAAAATGGATTCTCCATTACTTCATCTGAGGTTCATTGGCTATAGCATTTAATCTGAATCCAATCATCTTACTTCCCATAATTCCTTATTCACTAAACATCTTATCAATGGATGTCGAGAAATGTAAGAATCAGAATGTTTATCCAAAAACAATTCATTTTCTTCTTTCGAATTCAGGGTAATGACGAACACTTGCTTTATCTAATGAACTTAGGTTTAAAGGATTAGGAGTAAGTCTATGGTAATCCAACCGGCATCAAAAGATCGTCAAGTTGTACGGTGGTCCAAATATATGAAAATAGAGATTTTACAGTTCTTAACCTCATGGTTACAGGTTCTATCAAGTATCTAATGCCATTGGTCAAGGCACTACAGGAGTAAATCTGGAGAAAGTTTTTGTACATCAGTAAATCAGGTATAAATCAGAAGATGTATGCTCAATATGATAAAACATTTAACTGTTCATTCAGTTCATATCTCTGTTCATGGTGTAGATCACAAGAGTGGTTCAGATTGGTATAATCAGGACTAATACTAAAGAAACAATATCTATAACTCCAATTGACAGGTTGAATCAAGAAGGTATCCTGTCAAGACACGAGAATTTAAAATCAGGTATGTACATCCTCTATAATCATAAGAGTAAGTCGATAATGCACCGCATCCTATATAACCTATCTAGTTATATGGTCACAATAGATTTGATCCTTTTCTGAAAACGTCTAAGGCTTCATCTTCAGAAAATATTCCTCAACCCTGGTTGGATTATTCTGCCATGATGCAGCTATCCCATACATCGGTGGCTGATAAGGGTAACCATCTTGATACACTGCTTGTTGTGCACCAAACTTCTACACTGGGGTGTGCATTACTAGGACTTGCTGTATGGTAGGCACTGTGTTATAGCTAACAGGTGTTGAGGGTACAGTGTTGCTACCAATCGATACCGTACTTGGTTTGACCCGGAGGTGTTGGTGTAGCATTGGCAACTTGGGTAGTGATTCACATAGCAACTTGCATAATCGGTCTCATCTGTTGTTGCTCATGTATTTTGTCAGGCCAAATTTTATTACAACCGTAGCCTAGGCACTTGTTAGTTCAGGTAGATTGGCTGGAGTGGCCTGGTTGTTCACCTCCTTTGATTTGCTCCAATATGATTATCATTATTTAGCATCTACTCAGATGAGTTTTTACTACCCGTTTTCGACCCAGATAGTGGGGGGTCAAGTTGCAACATCTTCTTAATGCTCAGGGGCAATGGATCAGCATATTATGGATCTCACTTTAAGTTTCCACATCACCCAGGAGTATAGCTTTATCTTCTTTTATAGTTACTCTCATTTTTTTTTTGTATATGGCCATTGTTCTCTTATCTCTATTGGATTTAGCCCAAGATCTTTCCCTTTACCTCTGTAGGGATTTAAGCATTACTAGCCATTTTCTTCTTTCCCAATCATACATCGAGTTTCACATCTTGTGAGTACCAACTCGGTATTCTAATTTTTCTGCTTTATAGATGCTTCCTTCTTGTTACTGTACTATATCCTTTGTATACTCAGGCAACTATCCTACTTATAGATCGTACCATATGTTATTTATTTATCGTGATACATTTAGATTCTCTTTTTCTTCTGTCTATATATACATATGGTTCCACCACTTATATGTACATTATTGTCTTGTTTTAGTTCTGTCTCAACCAACACAGGTGATTATGGTGTGTTTGTATTAAAGTTTTTAATTTATCCTAACTCAGTTCATAGACACAATTGTGAATGTATTCAAGTTTGATGGGCAAGGCCTGAGAGCTCTGATACCAAGTTGTCACACCCCAATTCTGCACCAACCAGAATGGTGTGATGAACCGTCAATAAACCAACGGTTCAACCAGGATCTTGTAGGCTATACCCACCATGTTAAACCAAAACACATTCCACATTAATCAAAGATAATAAAGTAAATAGCGGAAGTCTTACAGATAATGAACTGAGGTCTAGTCACGATAAATAATTAATATTCCATTATCTTCAAGTAACAAAAACATAATTTAATACATACTACAAATATCCAAATACGAAAATTAAACACTAAGCGTATCCACGACTGAAACGTTCGCTTAACGAATCATAATAGTCCTCCACAGCTTGCTCATCATAGCCGCCACATGTTCATATGTTGGCGTGTCGACATAATCTTCAATCGTAAAACCTGCAACATCAGAAACTAAAAAGAATTATACGCGCGAGGGTCAGCTCTCCAACTTAAGCTCAGTGAGTAAACAAAACAATGCAATAAATATATGCATGCATTCAATTCATATCTTTGGTCTGGTTCATAAGTTTGCAATGTGCAATAGAAAGGATTGGTGGCCATCGCACCTCTATACACGGGGTGTGTAAGCCCACCTAATGGATCAAACACCATTGCCGTCCACATCCACCCCACCATGGAATAGGGATAGAGCTAAAGTGCTTAGGATCGCACCGCATCACACTTCCCCTGATGCCCTACCCATACCAACACGTAAGTCCCTATTGGTGAGGGCTTGCAAACTGGGCTCGCAACTAACCAATCCTAATGTCAAATAGTGTATCCAAGGCCTCACCCCAGCATCCCTCAATACGTCCATAGAGATAGAGCTAAGGCCCCCCGGCAGAGTCAAAGACTACACGGTCCGAGACCACCTCCCCTGATGCCCTACGACGTAATAGTTCTGCTAAGGTAATGGCGATACGACGATGTTAGTGGATAAAACTTGAGTAGAGATATAGCTAAAGTTCTTAGGACCGCACCGCCTCACACTTCCCCTGATGCCCTACTCGCATCAGGTACACTAACCACACACAAACATTCACATGCCTATTCCTAGCATCATCATCATCATCATATTATAAATAAACAAAATTAAATATGCATGAACATTAATAGCAGGAATATTGGATGACATGTTAAATGCACAATACACGCATACAAGCATAGAATCATTCATGGCATTGGACTCAATAAATAAAAATAGTTTATTATTAGCCAATTAGTTTAGGTCTTGGTCCCTAACCTTTTGTCGATGGTAGTTCCTCGTTCAAGCTTTATAATTCACTCTTAGATCACTTGAAATCCTAACAAGTTGATAGAATTTTAATTAGAATTAATTCCCATGTGTTTAGACTAACAGAACCTGAGGGGTCGCAGGTGGGGTAGCACCTGGGGTCTCGGTTTCTGCGACCATAGGGTGTAGGGTCGCAGGGTAGGGTAGCACTTGGGGTCTCAGTTTTTGCGACTCCAGGGTGTAGGGTTGCAGGTAGGGTCAGACATATTGCGACCCTATGTGCGACCACAACCTCCCTGAAAACTTTCCAAGGGCATGTGGTCGGATATGTGGGTCTCGTGGGGTCGAACATCATGCGACCCTACATGCGACCACACGTGTCATGGTCGACCTTTTACTCTTAAGTCCATTCCTTCATGTTTGAATCCTTTGTCTTATCTTCATGGTCCTTCCTATGATTGTTCTATGGCTCAAAACTACAATTTTATACACTATCCATTGTCCACAATGATTTCCTCCACGGATTCTCTTGGAATTTGTCCATGGATGGATGATTTGGGTTTCTCCTAATCCTATCTTCTTCATGAACTATTCTAGGCTCTTAAATAAATCATGGGAATTGGGTTCTTACCTTAGGTTTGCTGAAGATTCAGAGTTTTCTCTGAATTTCCTCCTCTTTAGTCTTCTTCTTCAATTCTCCTTCTCTTCTCCTTTTCTTCCTTCTCTTCTCTTTCTCTCTCTTCCAATTAGAGTTCTAAAGGAGTGAAAGAGGCTAAGGGACGTCCTATTTATAGAGAAAAAGCCTTCATAATAAGTCCCAATGAGTTTAGGAAAGCACCCCCTTCGGATTCAGAAGGTTTCCTAAATTCGGTTTCTGGCTGTTTCAGTGGGGTCGCAGGTGGGGTCGCAGAATCCGTGACCCTATGTTTTTAAAACGTGCGATCCGACGACCAAAAGTCATGGGTTGGACTCTTTTGAGGTGGGGTTGGTCACATCTGTTTAGGCATGCGACCACACACTCATATTTGACTGTTTTTGAGTTAAATTTTATACCTAGTCTTGTGGTTTCTTCACGCACTTGGTCCACTTGGCTCGACCATGATAGGTAGACTGGTCATGACACAAGAATATAAGGTTAGACCGGGTTCGTGGCATGCGGGTCTTACAAGGCGATGCGGCAGCATCCTCAGATGTAACTGCATAAACCTGTCCTTGCTGTAGCTGCTTCCTGGGCTTAGGACACTCCCTTGAATAATGTCCTATTTGATTATAGTTAAAGTATTTTACTCCTTCATTATTTTGCTTTTGTTGCTGTTGGGCTGTTGGAGTAGTCTTGGCTGTAGCATTAAAGCCTTGAGTACAGAAGGGTTTAAATATCTTTGTGTTTCCTCCGTTGTATGATTTCCGTTAGGCTTTTTGATACCTCTATTCTGAGCAAAGTAGCTCTCCCTCTGGCTCGACTCTATCACTCGAGCAATCTGTACTGCTTCATTGTAAACTTTCTTTTCTAGTCCCAGAACATGCTCACAAATGCTTCCCCTAAGTCCCATGATGAACCTTCGGGTCTTAGTATTTTCCTCTTGCATGCTAGAGGGTGCAAAGAAAAACAGCTCTTCATAACGCTGTTGGTATGCATCCACAGTCATCTGTCCCTGATATAAACTCAGGAACTCTCTCTCCATAACATCTCTGAAACTTCTGGGAAAGTATTTCTCAAAGAATGCCTCTTTATAGATAGCCCAGGTCAATTGGGCGTGCTTTGTTAATAGATATGTCCGGGTAGACTTCCACCAGTGGTGTGCATCGCCCTTCAGCATAAATGTGGTGCACAACACTTTTTCTTCCTCATTAACTGTCATCATCATAAAATTCCTTTTCATCTCGTCGATCCAATGAGCTGGCCACAAAGGATCTACTGGCTTACCATTATATTCTTTAGGTTTCACTTTTAAGAAGTGCTCGCTCAGTCGAGTGTGGTCCAACTGATACTGAGCATAGGCCCCGTACATAGGTGGTTGATACTGGTAACTGCCTTGAGCTACCTCAGGGTTCTGTACTGGAGCTTGTACAACTGGTGTTTAAGGTGCGTGGGGTACCGTGTTGCTTCCCCCTCATACTGTGCTAGCTTGTTCAGTTGGCATATGTGTAGTATGTGCAGCTGGAAAAACCATTCCTATAGCAGCTTGCATATTGGCTTACACCTGCTGTATTTGCTGCAACTGTTGTGCCAGGTTCATTACTGTTGTAGCCAAATCTGTAGGTGGGGCTAGCAAGTTTGTAGGATATACCTGGCCATTAGCTCCTGGCAGTGCCACATTTGGATTCTCTTGTACTTCAGGAATTTCATGGCTAGTTTCCTCCACAGGTGGTGGTGGTGGAATTGGGTTATGTCCTCGTCTGGTCACTCTTCGCCCAGCCATTTCCTGTTTCGATGGTGGTAATGTCAAAAAAAAATCATGGAACATATGAGGCAATTATAATATACATCATTCTCATGTCAAAATCCATCTAATCAATGTAAAATTCCAATTTCCAAGTCATTCAGACAAAATACTATATTTTCCATTGTAGGGTCGATGGTAGGGTCACTCTATGTTCGACCCCAAGGTATGCGACCACACAAAACCCTGTCAGCTCACCGAGAGCCTAGGGTCGGTCGTAGGGTCGGTATATATCCGACCTAGGTCCGACCACACGATGTCTGTCAGATCACCGAGAGCCTAGGGTCGATGGTAGGGTCGGTCGTAGGGTCGCACATTTTGTCAAATTCTGCGACCGCACGACCCAAAATTAAGTTTTTAAACCCGATTTTGGAGTCATTTCTTATCTTTCTTCTTTCCTCCAACTCAGCTCTCTTCCCCTGAGTTGCTATAGTATCGACCCCTAGTGTTTGGTGAATAATTCTTCCATTCACGACTTCTGTTCCTTTCCTTCAGGTATGCTCTCTACTGTTTCTCATTCTTAGGCTTTCAAAACTAGGTTTTTCTCAATTTACATCGTTTTCTTCAAATTAAACTCTTTCTAACCGTAAAAATTTGATTTTTATTGGGGGCTTTTGCTATTGGCCACCCAATGGATGAAATCACTCAAGAAAATTTGAGTTTCATCAGTTGGTTTTTGAGAAACTTGAAATTTTCCTCTTTTAACCTAATTTTTAGGATTTTTTCAATTTATTGAAATTTCTTTAAATTCGATCTTCCTAGTTTAAATTTCCAACTGTATGAGTTTTACAAGATGGTTTGGAACATATGTAAGTCCTCCTGCCCAGCTGTTTGGGTGAAAAGTGAGGCTTTTGGCCAAATCATGTTGTTATAATGGTGAAATTTTATGCTTTTTTCACCATATCTAATATCTTGTTTATTTTTCTGTGTCTTTGCAGATAGCATGGCTCGTACTAAGGTTCCCAGAGCTCATGATCCCATTCGTTTCCACTCTAACGAGGCAGAGGCTCAGTATGCTCGTTATGAGCGTAAGAAGGTAGAAGGGGGTTGTTGTGTAAACTTGGCTAGTCTAGCCTTGTTTAATGTAGAGGGTGCCTTCGGTGACATGGGTTGGCTTCCCGTGATCACATATGAGGCTTGTACCTATCCTACTTTGGTGAAGCAGTTCTATTGCAACCTCCAGGTAGTGGGTGATCGCAATGATACAGACAGGGGTAGGGAGCTCAGGATCACCAGCTATGTGAAAGCGATGAAAGTTTCCTTTAACTGCCAGGAGTTGGCTGATCTCCTGGGTATATCAAATGACGGCCCCTTGGTGTACTGTGCTCCTAAGGAACCCCAGTTCCTATCTTTGATGATGCGTGCTGAGATTGATAGCCAGCTTCTTAAAGGTGATCGCTGGGAGATTAAGGCAATCAACCTATGGCCAGAGCCTCGGGTGTATTGCAAGATCATTCAGTACAACCTGATTCCTCAGAGTAGGCATTATGATAGGATTTCTCAGTTGACCCAGTACCTCTTGTACTACATCTGCACTAGGCAGCCGATCTGCCTTCCATACATTATTATCTGAACGATGATCCGTGCTACGATGCCTGGTCAGATAAGAAACCTGCCCTACGAACATCTGATCACTACTCTGCTCACACGCCTACAGGTTGACTTATTGGATGAGAGGATTCATGAGGATACTTTTCCTTCTGACTTGGACTGGGAGGCCATCTGCAGGATGGGGATGCGAGATGTGTAGGTCAGTGATGATGAGAGGAACGCTCTGGTGCATCCCCGTACCCGGGTAGAGATAGCAGACACTGAGGCGACAGCAGCGGCAGCAGTGGCAGCAGCAGCAGGGGTCCATGGGGGTGATGCTGAGGATGATGATCGTATGTTCATGGATATAGACGCCATACCTCCTCCATCGCCACCGCATTCCACTGGAGTTGGCCCATCTCGGGTTCCTTCACACACAGCTGGTCCTTCACACCCACCATCTGATGATGTGATGGGGTTGCTGCGTGAGATTAGGGAGGCCCAGCGTGCGACTGATTAGAGAGTAGGAGAGCTTTTAGATGCCCAGTGCGCGTCTGATCAACAGATGGTCGATCTGACAGCTAGTCTCCAGGTGACCCAGACTCAGGTAGCCTGGCTAACTAGTGTATGCTGAGGACTATGATCGGGATCGTGAGGCACCTCCTCCTCCAGCACCTCTACCTCCATGATGTATATTTTCTTTTTGTTTTCCCTTGTACTACAGAGTAACTATCTGGATTGTGGACCGTACTCTGATTTGGATATGTATATACGTTGCTTTTTATTCGATGTGTATATGAAACTTGTTTCTCATCTTAATAGTGCATTATTCTCTTTCTTAATTTTGTCTCATACAACACAGGTGCTTATAGTGAAAGTATACAACACAGGTGCTTATAGTGAACTTTTGTGGAAGTATACTGGTTTAATAGACAGGGCCTAAGAGCTTTGATACCAAGTTGTCATACCCCAATTCTGCACTAACCAGAATGGTGTGATGAATCGTTAATAAACCAACGGTTCAACCAGGATCTCGATGGACGTATTGAGGGATGCTGGGGTGAGGCCTTAGATACACTGGGTGATATTTAGGATTGGTTAGTTGCGAGCCCAGTTTGCAAGCCCTCGCCAATAGGGGCTTAAGTGTTGGTATGGGTAAGGCATCAGGGGAAATATTGGCGGTGTTTGATTCGGACACTTTAGCTTTATCTCTATTCCATGGTGGGTGCATGTGGGAAGGCAATAGTGTTTAATCCATTGGGTGGATTCACATACTCATGTATAGAGGTGTGATAATCGCCAATCCTTTCAATAGCATATTGCAAACTTAAAAATCAGGTCAAAGATATAAATTGAATGCATGCATATGTTTGTTGCATTGTTTTATTTGCTCATTGAGCCGTGATGAGTGTTCACCCTTTCGACGTCGAATATTTTTAGTTGATGATGTAGATCCTACTATAGAAGAGTACGTGAATGGGCCGACATATGGACATATGGTGGCTATGGACGTAGAAGCTATTGAAGATGCGCATGATTCTTCATGCGAGTGCAATCAATGCGTCTTTGATTAGTTTAGTTATATTTTGGTTAACGGACATGTAATTGATTATTTTATTTTATGTCTTAAGTTACTTGGAGATAACTAGTGTGAGGACAAAGATCGTAATCTTTTTGGAAGTCGCCACCTAGATTAAGATCTAGGACCTTGGAAAATATGAAATCTCACCTTAAGGTAAAACTTCGATTGACTCATGACCCATAGATTGGATTTTTGTTCCATCAGAGATTGGTTAAGCATTAGGTTACGGTTATGGGAAGGGGTTAGGCACCCAAACCGCCCAATCGAAATCGGTCTCCTATACCTTTCCTAAGCTACACTCTATCTATTAAATCGAACCAAACCAAGTGCTTTGATTTCATTGAACCGAATCTGTATCCATCAGATTGCCTACGTATTACGGAATTATTCCGAAAATCAGGTTCACCATCGTAGTTCAAGTGTGATTAAAGTTTATGATTATAATTTATGCTTGTGCATGATGAAGTTCATTGTTCAAGTTGAAGTTTATGCTTGAAAGGATGAAAAACCCTATGGGTTAGGATCTGGATAGTCCATGCGAACCGATAAATAATCCTAGTGGATTTAAGAATAGATAACCCTATCTGGGTCAAAATATGAATAACCCTTATTTGGGTCAAAATATAGATAAATATCCAAGTGGATCCATGGATAGTCCAAGTAGACAAAGGTGTGGATTCAAATTTGGGATTCTCCCAAATGGCATATGTATCCTAGGGTTTGCCCTAGGAATTAGAATCCGCATAGTTTAGAATCTGGGTAACCCTATTTGGGTTGAAATATGGGTAAATATCCTAGTGGATCTATGGATAGTCCGAGTGGACTAAGGTATGGATCTAAATTTGGGTTTCTTCCAAATGGCCTACGTATCCTAGGGTTTGCCCTAGGAATCAAAATCCGCGTAGTTCGGGCTCTGTGGGTGAATATCTTAGTGGATCTATGGATAGTCCGAGTGGACTAAGGTGTGGATCCGAATTTGGGTTTCTCTCAAATGGCCTACGTATCCTAGGGTTTGTCTTAGGAATCAGAATCTGCATAGTTCGGGCACTGGAATAACCTATTCTAGATTAGCATGTGAGAACCTGTTCTAGGTTTAGGATTTAGAACCTATTCTAGGTTTAGGATTGAGAACCTATTCTAGGTTTAGGGTTTATTGAGGGTCAGAATCGTCCTGAATTACCCTTTTCATCCTAAGTTCTAATTTTGGAAGGTTTGACAAAGCATTCTCTTTCTTTATTAAGATTTTTATTATTCCCATTATGCCCTTCCCAAGAATGTGGGTGCCTAAATGCACGTCCCCATGCCTAATATATTTTCTAGGTGTATAGATATGGCAGTTCGACTAGGGTGTTGCATAAATTAAATTATTGTCAAAAATAAATTATTTATCTAAATATGGTATATAAAAAATTTATGGCAAGAAATACACATATAGTAAGATTGTTAGAAATCTCTCAAATATGGCATGCATTGCAAATAAGGCAAGAACCTATATGGCAAGATCTAATATGCTATCTTCTAACCATGGCAAGACCTAATATGGCAAGAAATCAATATATGCATCTATATATCAAAATGGTAAGTATCAAACATTGAATGCAAAATATGGCATGAATTATTCAAAAAAATTAAGATATTATATGATATTTTCTAAGCATAGTAAGACTTAAAAATGGTAAGAAATCCATGTATGCATCTACATATCAATATGGTAAGTACCAAACATAGAATGCAAAATATGGCATGAATCATTCAAAAAGGTAAGATCTTATATGCTATTTTCTAGGCATAGTAAGACTTAAAAATGGTAATTATTAAGATTTTGTTAAATATAGTAAAAATCTATTTATTCTATCAAATATAGCAACACATGGAATATGAAAAATATGGTATGTGCACAATCCAAACAAAGCATATGAATGCTCCAAATATAGTCATTTATCCAAATATAGCAGAATTCATTCAAGTAATCAATTGCATGTTACAATGAATGAGACATCAATGAAACTTCTTTTTGAAAAATGCAAAATTATCAAAACATATGTTCAATGTTCTTTGAAAAAATTACAAGTTTTATGAAGACATTTGGAAAGATTAATGACTCAAAATTGTCAAAATTGTGACACAAGGTTTCAGATAATGGACAAAATATGAACGGCTTTCAAATTCTATCACATTACACAAGAATGACCATAAGTAGGTCTTATGTAACTCAAATCAAACTCAATGTTTTCCCACAGAAAGATGACTCAACATGTTATATTTTATATGAAGGAGTCAAATCCCAAAAGAGAGCAAAAATAGGTCAAAGATATGCCCCAAGACCACATATGTGCACTGGTCAAGTCTGTTCCAGATTTTTGACTAGTTGCACCATAAATTCTGAATAAAATCTTATACTTAATAAAAATTAAATCCAGACATATTTCAATGTAGATAACTGTTTGATCTAAAATTTCATCAAGAAAAACAAGTGAAAATAGAATATTTTCTTTATGAAAAATGATCATTTTCAATCATGCAAATCAGTACATCCTGACAAATTCAAAATCAGAGCACTATGTACTTAAAAATCGATATCAATTCAATAAAAAATCAAAAAAATACAAAACAAGTGCCATTTTTTAGAAGACTTTCATATCTAAAAATTTTATATGAAGTTAATTTCCTGATTATGACCATAAGACCCTTGTCTAGGGACTTTCTCATAGAAGATTGCATTATATCTGAATAAAACAGCAATGTCAAAGACGAATTTTTTTTATATACTTTCCCAATTCTAAATGGAACAAAATTTTTAGGGTAGTCTTATAACATATCAGAAAGACTCCCATAAACATTTGGGCTTCAAAATATAAGAAAAACTACAT
Organism: Protea cynaroides; assembly: GCA_028583415.1. Classification (NCBI taxonomy): domain Eukaryota; kingdom Viridiplantae; phylum Streptophyta; class Magnoliopsida; order Proteales; family Proteaceae; genus Protea; species Protea cynaroides. Next base: position 84,845,335 of record CM053276.1, on the reverse strand, counting down.
GTGATGTACGTCCTAAGTTTGAATCCTAAATCTTAAAATTTTATATTAGAAAACCACTTTATGAAACTTGTCAAAAACATCAAACATCATCATATAGCATTCAAAACTTCATCATTGAGTAGTTTAGACAAATCATCAATCATAAAAAATGCTAGACATAGGCATCCTAACATTAATATGCATGCAATAGAGCATTACTGATCGAGATTTCATGAAAATTAGCCTTTTTCAAGCACAATTGGCATTCGAGCATTCTAAAGACCTCTAAATTCATTTAGGGTACTAACCTTGTGCTCGAATGGAGCAAAACCATCGATGTAGGATGATTGAAGGTCGTATCAAGCTCTTTGAAGGCAAACCCTCCTTCTCCTCTTCTCTGCTTCTCTCTCTCTTCTCTTTCTCTCTTTTCTTCTTCTCTTTTCTTTCTTTTCTCTTCTTCTTCTCTTTTCTTTCTTTTCTCTTCTTCTTCTCTTTTTCTTTCTCCCTCTCTCACATTTTTCTCTCTTACCCACGTTCTCTCTCTCCTTGTGGTCTGAAAAAGAAGCCCCATCTCTCTTTCTCTTGGCCTATTTATGCTTTTCCTCTCCTCTTCTTGAAGATCCTTCTTTCCTTTTCTTCTTTTTCTTCTAGAAAATCTTTTTTCCTTTTTTCTTCTTTCCTTTTTTCTTTCCTTCCTTTTTCTCTTCTCTCTTCTCTCTTCCCCACGTTTTCTACATGTTTTCTAGAGTAGAAAACATCTCTCTCTCTCTCCTTCTTTCCTTTTCTTCTTTTTCTTCTAGAATATCTTTTTTCTTCCTTTTTTCTTCTTTTCTTTCTTCTCTTCCTTCCCTTTTTCCTTCTCCCTTTCTCTTTCCCACATTTTCTACATGTTTTCTAGAGTAGAAAACATCTCTCTCTCTCTTTTCTCTTCTCTCTTCCTTCTTTTTCTTATTTTCTCTTCCTGCCTTTTCTTCTTTTTCTTCTAGAAAATCTTTTTTTCTTTTTTTCTTCTTTCCTTTCTTCTCTTCCTTCCTTTTTCTCCTTCCTCCCCATGTTTTTTTCTTTTCCTTTCTTTCCTTTTTCTCCTTCTTCTTCTAGAAAATCCCTTCTCTATTTCCTTCTTCTAGAAAATTCATTCTTTCCTTTTCTTATTCCTTCCTTTCTTCTTCTTCCTTTTCTTCTTCTTTCCTTTTTTTCTTCTTTCTTCTTTTCTCTCTTTTCACGTTTTCTTTCTAGAAAATGTTTTATTTTTCTTTCTTTTTTTTCCTTTTTTCTTTCCTTCCTCTTTCCTTCCTTTTTTCCTTTTCTCTCTCTCTCTCTTTCCCATGGCCTTTCTTTCCTCTCTCTTTCCATGGCCTCTCTTTCCTCTCTTTCCTCTCTTTCCTATAATATATATGTATATATATATATATATATATATATATATATATATATATATATATATATATATATTATACAATAATATATTATACATTATACACATATAAAAGAAATGCATGCATATGGGCTGACGTAACTTGGTCTGGAATGATCTGAGCTAGGCCGGACTAAGTTAGACTAAGCTGGATTAAACTGGTTTGGACCAAAGTTGACATTTCATAGTCTATTTCTGCCACCATTCCACATGAAATTTTTTTATTACCATTATTCCAAATTTTCTACGTTCACTTTGTAGAACACTAAAAATGAGAAATATTGAAACTTGAATCACCTCATTTGGAAATAAAATGGTCAACTTATGAATTTCTGAAGTTTAAGCAGGTCAATTATCGATAATTTAGCTGACCATTCTGCATGGGATCCTTTAGAGACTTCTACCGGAAATCCTTTACGTCCACTTTGTAGAGTACTAAAAATGGAACATAATGAAACTGAAATCACCTGATTTGGATATGGGGTGACCAAAATATGAATTTTCAAAGATTAAATGACTATTTCCATGTGTAATTTTGCATGGGACCCTTCGGAGACTTCTACTGAGATTTTTTACGTCCACTTTGTAGAACATCACAAATGAAGAATAATGGACTTGGAATCATCTGAATCCAACGTAGAACGACAAATATATGAAGCTTTGAAGTTCTAACGATAATTTTGCATGAAAGCTTACATGGGATCCATCGGTGACCTTTGTCCAGGATTTTTCACGTCCACTTTGAAGAGGACTGAAAATAAAGAATATTGGCCTTTGAATCATCTGATTCCGATATCATATGACCAAGATATGATGACTTAAAGTTTAAATGATAATGCAAGCATCATATGATAATTACGTAAATGCCCTTACACTTTCAAACTGTGATATCTTCCTTGTTTGACGTCAGAATTTGATTATTCCGGTCTTATTTCGAAAATAATTTCACGACATGTACATCCAAGTAGGTAATAACCCATGACCCTGTCGTGGGGTTCATTAGAGAATCACAAATCTTTGGGTTAAAAGTCGAAAACCTACCATATTGGTTCACTTATGCTGAGGGTGGCGAAAATGGGGTGCTTACAACTGGATTAACTATTTATTTAGTATTGTTAAATACTCAGTTCATTAACTATAAAGACTTCCACCTATTTGTTTATTATCTTTGATTATTACTGTGGAATGTGTGTATGGTTGATATGGTGGGTACTACCTAACGGAGATCCTGGTTGAACCGTTGGTTTCTTGACGGTTCATCACACTATTCTAGTTAGTCTAGAATTGGGGTGTGACACGCTATTTATTCTCTTAGGGTTTCATTTGAGAGAGAGAGATTGAGAGGAGGTGAAGGCGCCGTCTACTCTCTTAGGGTTTCGTTTGAGAGAGAGAGATTGAGAAAAGAGGTGAAGGCTGTAAAGCCATGAGATGTGAGTGCAACTCTTTTGGTCGATTAGCGGCTTAGGTTTAACTTTAGGGTTTATATATATATATATATATATATATATATATATATATATATATATATATATATATATATATGGAAAAAGACGGTTGCCTCCCCTGTACTATGCCTAAAGGACAAATGCCTCCAAAAGTTTTTGGAAAAGACAAACTTCCCCTATTTTTAGCGGTGTTAAAGTGAATTTTTTTGTGGGCAATTCTACCCTGAACATTTTATTACTTTAAAACCTATAAATGTTAAAGCTAACATAACCCTCTTATCCCAACGAAAATTAAGTCTCCTCTCATCTTCCTTCTCAATCTCTGTCTCCTTCTTTCCGATGGGGCAGCGCTGCGTTGAATTCTGATGAGGAGGAAGTTAATCTTTCGTTTATGTCAGATAAATGTTTCAGGCAACTAGCTCCAACGACTCACCGGAAGAGCAGAATACCGAAGCCTACATCATCGCCTCGCTTGCGAACACCAACACCCAGAAGATCAAAACCCACAAAAGCCCATCAAAATCCTCCAACGATGCCATTCAGAGCCGATCCTATACACAGTCAACCTTTTCTTGGGTGACAACTACGAAGCCCATATACAGAAAATCGATGCCGTCCTCTACCGTCCCCAGACTTGTATGGACATCTTCGCAACTCCCTTCGTTCTCCGACTCTTAAGGTAGCGGTCACAAGTGTCGATTATCTCATTTAATAATAACAGATCGTAGTAATTAAGAGAGACTAAAATTGATTCTAAAGTCAAAACCCCTCAACAGGATAAATTACTTCTAATGAGAATAACTGGGAAGAATATGAAGTCCTCAAACACAACAACTAAATCGACATACTATTCAATTGAAATCTGAAATTGCATGTTTACGGAAATATGAAATTTCAATTACCCGTCAAAGCTCCGATTAAGGGGTTTCTTGGTCGTCGGTAAGATCTTCGTTGATAGAATGAAGGTGGCAACAAATAAAAGCCTATACATATGAGAAGGGGCAAAAACCGCAGAGCCGCCTATTTCTCTGCAAACCTCTATTCCATCTTCGGCGACCTGCAACCCCTTGTTTTTTGCTAGAATCTCTTCTTCAACATGTTGATTGTAGCTTCCTTATTTCTTTGTAAATGAGTTAGCGGTAGCCTGAAATTTTAAGAGAGAGAGAGAGAGAGAGATCAGGAATCTAAAGGAAATCCAAGTTACTATAATTGTCGAAACTTGTTAATACCCCACAAAATCAGTTGAGGAGTTGAGAACTTTAGAGCAAAATTATATATCCAGCTTTTCTGTATAATTCTTTGGAGGATAATGATATACATGGTGAATCTCTCTTAATAAGAGTTCAGAATTGGATCAAAATGTGGTGAGCGAATATAGAGGAAGAGAAAAACAGAAAGGTACCTCGTTCTTATATGATTTGGTTCTTGAGAATTTGATGGTTGGAAACATAGAAGTGAAGGTCAAGAGAAAGCCCACCGCCACCGTCTCCATCATGTTATAGCTGGCCAAGAGAAAGCCCACTGCCACCGTCTCTGTCACTCCTTGGGTTTTTTTTGGTTAAAGTCAGTTACCCTTGTAAAGCATTAATTTGGTCATTAAAATAAAATTGGCATCTCACCGTCAGTATCTAAGGGAATATTCCTAATGGCGTGGGTCTATTTGTATTTTATTATTGTTTCTAGGGGAGGCATTTGTTTTTTCCATTGAGGGCATTTGTCCTTTAGGCATAGTATAGGGGAGGCAACCGTCTATATATATATATATATATATATATATATATCACTTGGCCTGTAAGAGTTTTTACTCTTGTGCTTCATATAGGACAATACAATTGTGTTACCATATGTGAATGATGCCATGTATACTATGGTTTAATTTCTGATTTTTTGATGTGTATTGTAGTTTATTTTCTCTCTCTCTCTCTCTCTCTCTCTCTCTCTCTCTCTCTCTCTCTCTCTCTCTCATATGATACATTTTTTTTGTTTTTGAAGTGATTGCAATATCAAATCAATTGGTAGATCTCACTTCCCTTCCCTCGCCGGAAGGGATAGCGTATCTATAGCTGATCTACGACTACCCTTACCCAACATTTAGTTTAGACGCGGCTCAAATGCCTTTATGCTATAGGGCTGTGTTAAGCATGCTTCTTTGACAAAAAGAAAAAGTCTTTTTCCATGACAACAATCGTGACTATAAACATACGGTAACGCTCGCTCATGACTATAAAGGGCAAGGCGATAAGCTCTCTATCAACAACAAGGGGGCTGTTCTCCTTCGCTTACAGCACCTTGCTTGTGTCGTTGACAAAGTCAACCGTGCCTAACCAAAGCATCACAACATAATCCAAAAGGTTGCCTTTGTCAACGCTACTATGGACCAGGGTGAGCGGAATTCAATAGAGGCTCGAAGAGGGGCGTACTAAGCAAAGGGCCGAAGGCGGTTTTGCTATCTATCCTACTATACATTCTTTTGATTCTTGCTCGAGCCGGATGATGAAAAATTATCATGTCTGGTTCCTTTGGAGGATGGATCCATAATAATTCACCTATTACAATAGCAAAGAAACCTAATTTAAATGATCATGTATTAAGAGCTAAATTGGCTAAGGGAATGGGTCATAACTATTATGGAGAACTTGCGTGGCCCAACAATTTTTTATATATTTTTCCAATAGTATTTCTGGATACTATCACAAAACAACTAAAAAAATGGCAATTACTATAAGACCCGTATCGAACTAATTGGTCTTACCACCTTGTACCAGGTCTACCTATCATAGTCGAGCTAAGTGGACCAAGTGCGTGAAGAAATCACAAGACCAGGTATGAAGTTTAACCCAAAAACAGCAAATGTGAGGGTAGGGTCGCATGCCTAAACAGGTAGGGTTGACCCCACCTCAACAGAAGTCCAACCCAAGACTATCTAGTCGTAGGGTCGCATGACTAGAAAAACGTAGGGTCGGCGGATTCTGCGACCCTACGTCCGACCCTACGATGACAGACAGAAACCAAAAATTAGGAAACTTTTCTAATTCAAAAGGGGATCTTTCCTAAACTCATTGGGACTTATTATGGAGGATTTTCCTCTATAAATAGGATGTCCCTTAGCCTCTTTCACTCATTTAGAACCCTAATTGAAAGTGAGAGAAAGAGAAAGAGAATGAAGAGAAGAAGAGAAGGAACTTGAAGAAAAGACTAAGGAAGAGGAGGAAGTTCAGAGAAACCTCTGAATAAAGGTATGAACCTAATTCCTTACCTGAATAAGAGATCCTAGAATAGTTATGAAGAACATAGGATTAGGAGAAACCCAAATCATCCATCCATTGACAAGTTTCAAGAGATTCCATGGAGTAAATCATTATGGACTATGAATAGTGTATAACTTGTAGTTTTGAGCCATAGAACAATCATAGAATGGACCATGAAAGTAAGTCAAAGGATCCAAACGTGAAGAAATGGACTTTAGAATGAAAGGTCGACTCAGAATACGTGTGGTTTCATATAGGGTCGAATAATATCTGACCCTATGAGACCACAGGATCAACCACATGCCCTCGGGAAGTCCTAGGGAGGGTGTGGTTGCACGTAGGGTCGAATGGTATCCGACCCCACATCCGATCCTACACCCTAGGGTCACAGAAACTGCTACCCTAGGTGCTACCCTACCTGCGACCCTACGATATCAGTTAAATAAATCTATTGGAATTAATTGTAATTAAAATCTATCGACTTATTAGGTCTTTCTAGTGATTTAAAAGTGATTCATAAAGCTTGAACAAGGATCTACGCTCAACCAAAGGTGAAGGAACAAGACCTAAATTAATTGACTAATAATAAATTGTTTTTATTTATTAAGTCCAAATACCATGAATGATTCTATGCTTGTATGATTGTAATGTGCATTTAACATGTCATCCAATATTCCTGCTATTAATGATCATGCATATTTAATTTCGTTTATTTATAACTTGATGATGATGATGGTGCTAGGAATAGGCATGTGAATGTATGTGTGTGGTTAGTGTATTTGATGCCAGTGGAGCATCAGGGGGAGGACGTGACACTATGATTCATCCCGGTCACCAGACTCTAGCTCTATCTCTACTCAAGTCTTGTACACTAACATTGTTGTATCGCCATTACCTTAGCAGAACTATTATGTCGTAGGGCATCAGGGGAGGTGGTCTCAGACTGTGTAGTCTCTGACTTTGCCGGGGGGCCTTAGCTCTATCTCTATGGACGTATTGAGGGATGCTGGGGTGAGGCCTTGGATACACTGTTTGACATTAGGATTGGTTAGTTGCGAGCCCAGTTTGCAAGCCCTCGCTAACAGGGGCTTACGTGTTGGTATGGGTAGGGCATCAGGGGAAGTGTGATGCGGTGCGGTCCTAAGCACTTTATTTCTATCCCTATTCCATGGTGGGTGCATGTAGAGGCGGCAATGGTGTTTGATCCATTGGGCGGTTCCACACATTCGTGTATAGAGGTGCGGCGGCCACCTATCCTTTCTATAGCACATTGCAAACTTATGAACCAGACCAAAGATATGAATTGAATGCATGCATATGTTTGTTGCATTGTTTTGTTTGCTCACTGAGCCGTGATGTGTGCTCACCCTTTCAACGTTGAATATTTTTAGTTGATGATGCAGGTACCACCGTAGAAGATTATAGAAATGCTCCGATGTATGGACATGCGGCGGCGATGGACGCTGAAGTTATGATGGAGTCGCATGATTCGTCATGCGAATGCAACTCATGCGTTTTCGATTAGATTTTTATTTAGATTATTAAGGAAATGTAATTGATTATTTTATTTACTTATGTCTTAGTCAATGAAAGATAATTGGATATTTTATTTATGTTATCATTCTTAGATTCTCAGTTCATTTAATATATAAGACTTCTGCTATTGTTTATTTACTCTATTATGGTTGTGGATGTGTATGGTTTAAGCAAACGGACACAGCCTATTCGAGATCTTGGTTGAACCGTTGGTTTATTAGCGGTTCATCACACCATTCTGAATAGTACAGAATTGGGGTGTGACAACTTGGTATCATAGCTCTCAAGCCCTGTCTATTAAACTAGTATAATTCCACAAAAGTGGTGAAATGAGTTAGGATAAAATTTAAAAGTTGTAATTAAAACACACTATAAACACCTGTGTTATTTGAGACAAAATTAAGAAAAAGAATAATGCATATATAAAAGGAGAAACATGTTTCATATACATCAAATAAAAAGCACGTTTATACATATCCAAATCAAAGTACAGTCCAGAATCCAGACAGTTACTCTGCAGTACAAAGAAGGATAAAAAGAAAATATACATCATGGAGTTGGAGGTGCTGGAGGAGGAGGTGCCTCGCGATCTCTATCGTAGTCCTCAGCATACACTCTAGTCAACCAGGCCACCTGAGTCTGGGTCACCTGGAGACTAGCTGCCAGCTCGGCCATCCGCTGATCCGACGCGCGCTGGGCCTCTCTAATCTCACGTAGTAGCCCCATAATATCATCAGAGGGTGGGCGTGAAGGACCAGCAGTGTATGAAGGAGCCCGAGATGAACCAGCTCCAGTAGAATGTAGAGGTGATGGAGGAGGTATGGAGTCTACATCTATGTACATATGATCTTCATCCTCAGCATCACCCCCATGGACCATTGCTCCTGCTGCTGCTACTGCCGCCGTGGCATCTGCTACATCTACTCGAGTACGAGGATGCACCAGAGCGTTTCTCTCATCATCACTGACCTGAGCATTCTGCATACCCATCTTACAGATGGCCTCCCAATCAAGATCCGATGAGAAGGTATTCTCCTAAATCCTCTCATCTACTAAATCAACGTGTAGGCAGGTGAGCAGTGTAGTGATCAGACGTCTGTAGGATAGGTTGCCCAACTGACCAGGCAACGTAGCGCGGATCATCGTCCGAATAATAATATAAGGAAGGTAGACAGGCTTCATGGTGCAAATACAGTAGAGGACATACTAAGTTAACTGGGAGATCCTCTCATAATGTCCACTCTGGGATATCAGGTTGTGCTGGATAATTTTGCAGTACACCCGAGGCTCTGGACGTAGGTTGATCGCTTTCATCTCCCAGTGATCATCTCTGATGAGCTGACTATCATTCTCAGCACGCATCTCCAAGGATAGGAACTGGGGCTCCTTGGGAGCACAGTACACCAAAGGGCCGTCATTTGATATACCCAAAAGATCAGCCAACTGCTGGCTGTTAAATAAAACCTCCACCCCCTTGACGTAGCTAATGATCCTGAGCTCCCTACCCTTCTCTGTGTCATTGCGATCCCCCACTACCTGAAGATTGCAATAGAACTGTCTCACCAAATCAGGATGAGTACAAGCCTCATAGGTGATCACAGGAAGCCAGCCCATGTCACCAAATGCCCCTTCCACGTTGAACAAGGCTAGACTAGCCAAATTCACACAGCGACCCCCTTCTACCTTCTTATGCTCATAACGAGCATACTGAGCTTCTGCCTCATTGGAGCGGAAGCGAATGGGGTCATGAACCCTAGGAACCTTGGTACAAGCCATACTATCTGTCAAGACACAGAAAAACAAATAAGATATTAGTAATGGTGAAAAACTCAAAATTTCGGCATTATAACGGCATGATTTGGTCAAAAGCCTCACTTTTCATCCAAACAACTGGGCAGGAGGACTTGCATAGGTTCCAAACCATCCTGCAAAGCTCATACAGTTGGAAATTTAATCTAGAAAGATCGAATTTGAAGAAATTTCAATAAATTCAAAAAATCTCAAAAATTAGGTCAAAAATGCAAAAATTCAAGTTTCTCGATAACCAACTGATGAAACTCAAATATTTTTGAGGGCTTTCGTCCATTGGGTGACCAATAGTAAAAGCCCCCAATAAAAATTAAATTTTTATGGTTGAAAGAATTTTAATTTGAAGAAAACGATGTAAATGGATAAAAACCTAGTTTAGAAAGCTTAAAAATGGGAAACAATAGAAAGCATACCTGAAGAGACGGAGTGGGAGTCGTAAACGGAAGAAACAATCACCAAACCCTAGGGGTCGATACTGTAGCAAATCAGGGTAACCGAGTTGAGTTGGAAGAAAGGAGAAAGAATAGGAAATGAATCCAAAATCAAGTTTAAAAACCTAATTTTGGATCATAGGGTCGCAAAATTCGAGAAAATGTGCGACCCTACCATCGACCCTAGGCTCTCGGTGATCTGACAGAAACCATGGGTCGGACCTAGGGTCTGACATATACCGACCCTACGATCGACCCTAGGCTCTCGGTGAGCTGACAGGTTTTCTGGGGTCGCATACCCTAGGGTCGCATAAGGACCGACCCTACTATCGATCCTACGAGGGAAAATACAGTATTTTGTCAGAATGATCCGAAAAATGGGAAATTTATATTGATTAGTTGGATTTTTTACTTGAGAATAACTTATATTGATTGCCTCACATGTGCTATGATTGTTTTCAGACACTACCACCACCAGAACAGGAAATGGCTGGGCGAAGGGTGACCAGACGAGGCCGGTAACCCAATTCCACCACCACCACCGTGGAGGAAGACAGCCATGTAAATCATGAAGCACAGGAGAATCTGAATATGGCACCGCCGATGGCTAGTGGCCCGGCAAATCCTACAAACTTACCAGCCCCACCTACGGATCAGCTACAGTGGTAATGAACTTGGCACAACAGCTGCAGCAAATACAGCAGGTGCAAGCCAATATGCAGGCTACTATAGGCATGGCTTTTCCAATTGTACATATGACACCTATGCCAGCATAACAAGCTAGCACAGTACCAGGGGGAAGCAACACGGTACCCCACGCACCTCAAACACCAGTCATGCCGGCTCAAGTGTAGAATCCTGAGGTAGCTCAAGGCAGTTACCAGTACCAACCACCTATGTATGGGGCCTATGCTCCGTATCAGCTGGACCACTCCCGACTGATCGAGCGTTTTCTGAAGATGAAGCCCAAAGAATAAAATGGTAAGCCAGCGGATCCTTTGTGGCCAGCACATTGGATTGATGAAATGAAAAGAAATTTTATGGTGATGATGGTGAATGAGGAGGAGAAAGTAATGTGTGCAACCATCATGCTGAAAGACGATGCACACCACTGGTAGAAGTCCACACGAACTTATCTGTTAACAAACCACGCCCAATTGACCTGGGCTATCTATAAAGAGGCATTCTTTGAGAAGTACTTCCCCAGAAGTTTCAGAGATTCTAGGGAGAGAGAGTTCCTGAGTCTATATCAGGGCCAGATGACTATGGATGCATACCAACAGCGTTAGGAGGAGCTATTTTTCTTTGCACCCGCCAGTATGCAAGAGGAAAATACAAAAACCCGAAAGTTCATCATGGACTTAGCGGAAGCATCTGTGAGCATGTTCTGGGTCTGGAGAAGAAAGTCTACAATGAAGCAGTACAGATTGCTCGAGTAATAGAGTCAAGCCAGAAAGAGAGCTATTTTGCTCAGAATAGAGGTATCAAGAGGCCAAATGGAAATTCTTACAACGGAGGGAATACAAGGACATTCAAACCCTTCCGTACTCAAGTCTTAAATGCTGCAGCAAAGACTATTCCAGCAGCTCAACCGCAACAAAAGCAAAATAATGAAGGAGTAAAATGCTTTAACTGCAACTAAGTAGGACATTATTCAAGGGAGTGTCCTAAACCCAGAAAGCAGCTATAGCAAGGAAAGGTTTATGCTGTTACATCTGAGGATGTTGTCGCATCGCCTGATGTGGTCACAGGTATGACCTGAACCTTTCATTTATGTTACATTGTGTGAGCATGTAGACTAAAACTAAAACAAATCACAGGTATCGTACCTATTAATGGCATACCCGCTAGAGTACTCTTTGATTCTAGAGCTACTCATTCTTTTATATATGTGTCATTTGGAAAGAAGCTGAATCTACCCCCAAATCTTTAGACTACAAACTGCTTGTACGATCACCGATGGGATTAAAAGTGGAATTAGAAAAAGATTATGGACTATGTCCAGTTCTTATTGATGAGAAGACTTTGGATGCAACCTTGATTCAACTTGAGATGGCAGACTTCGACGTCATCTTGGGAATGGACTGGTTAGCTCGACATTCTGCAAACCTATTATGTGCAGAAAAGAAGCTGACATTTAAAGACAAGGAAGGAGCAGAGTTTAGTTTTGCGGGAACCAAACTTTCCCGTAAACAAAAACTCATCCTCTCTGCATTAAAGGCTAGGAAATGCATCGAGAAAGGAAGAGTTGGGTATCTAGTATCAGTGGTCGACCTCACCAAGGAAGCACCATAAATGAAAAATATTGATGTTGTGCATGACTTTCCAGATGTATTTCCTGAAGAACTACCAGGACTACCACCCGACCGAGTGACAGAGTTCGTTATAGATCTGATACCCAGAGCCGCACCAGTATCTAAAGCACCCTATAGAATGGCTCCTACTAAATTGAAGGAATTAAAAGTACAGTCACAGGAATTATTGGACAAGGGTTACATCAGACCTAGCATATCACCATGGGGAGCGCCAGTATTGTTTGTAAAGAAGAAAGACGGTAGCGTTCGACTGTGTATAGACTACCGAGAATTGAATAAGCTGACAATCAAGAATTGGTACCCATTGCCTCGGATCAATGACTTGTTCGATCAGTCGCAAGGTGCCAATGTGTTCTCCAAGATTGATCTTCGATCAGGATACCATCAGTTGAAGATTAAGAACGGTGATATTCAAAAGACAGCATTCAGAACAAGATATGGACATTATGAATTTTTAGTCATGTCTTTTGGATTGACTAACGCTCCCGCAACTTTTATGGAACTCATGAATCAGGTATTCCATGATATGTTGGATACGTCGGTCATTATGTTTATTGATGATATATTGGTCTACTCCAAGGACAAGGAAACTCATGTCATGAATTTAAGAGCCGCTCTGTAGCGATTAAGGAAAGAGAAGCTTTACGCCAAATTTACAAAGTGTGAGTTTTGGTTAAATGAGGTCGCTTTCTTAGGCCATGTTGTATCCGCTAAAGGAATTAAAGTGGATCCCAGCAAGATTTAAGCCATTGTGAAGTGGGAAGCACCAAAGAGCGTTGCAGAAATTAGAAGTTTCCTAGGTCTAGCTGGGTATTATCGACGATTCGTGGAAGACTATTCCAGAATTGCCGTACCTCTCACCAGTTTGACTAAGAAAGGAAAAAAGTTTGTTTGGACCGATAAATGTGAGAAAAATTTCCAAACATTGAAGGCTAGATTGATATCTGCTCCGATCTTGACTATTCCTATTCCAGGACAGCCATTTATCTTGTACACTGATGCGTCTAGGTTAGGTTTAGGATATGTACTTATGCAAGGAGAATAAGTAATTGCGTATGCCTCAAGACAATTAAAGACACATGAGAAGAACTATCCCACTCATGACTTGGAATTAGTGGCAGTAGTACATGCTGTTAAGATATGGAGACATTATTTGTATGGAGAGAAATTTCAGATTAAATCAGATCATAAGAGTCTCACTTATCTTTTTAATCAGAAGGAGTTGAACATGAGACAAAGAAGATGGCTGGAATTATTGAAGGACTATGATTGCAATATACAGTATCATCCAGGAAAGGCTAATGTAGTTGCTGATGCGCTAAGCAGAAAAGCAATAGGACAGGTTAATATGACTGCAGCAATATGTACTACAGGAAAAATATTCAATTACGATAATGAGCAGTTCGTGATAGATGCACCAGGTGAATCAACCAACCAAGGGTTTATTCATCGGTTTTCAAATATGTTCACAACATTGAAGATTGTACTTGATATAATTGATGAAGTAAAAGCCACTATTAAATCAGACCCTTATCTGAGAACGGTACAAGAAGACATCGAAAAAGGTAGGACAATTCCTGAGTTCACCTTGGACGATAAAAAGGTACTGAAGTACAAAGAAAGAGTATGTGTTCCTAAAACAAAAAATTTAGACATTAGACACTGACTAATGAGGGAAGCTCACACCACCGCCTATTCGGTACATCCTAGAAGTACAAAGATGTATCATGATTTGAAGAAATTATATTGGTGGAGAGGAATGAAAGCAGATGTAGCTAAATTTGTGTCTCAATGCCTAAATTCTCATAGGGTAAAGGCTGAACGGCAAAGACCTACAGGACTGTTGCAACCGCTACCAGAACCAGCATGGAAATGGGAATGCATCACTATGGATTTCGTCACCGGGTTACCATTGACTCCTCGAGTAGTTGACGCGGTCTGGGAGATTGTAGATCGTCTGACTAAGATAGCTCATTTTATAGCTATACGACCACAGTATACCCTGGAGAGGTTAGCCAAGCTATATGTGGATAACATTGTCAGATTACATGGAGTACCTGAAAGCATTGTGTTCGATAGAGACCCACGCTTTACTTCAAAGTTTTGGGAAGGATTACAGAAGGCTATGGGTACAACGTTGAAGTTCAGTACTGCATTCCATCCTCAGACAGACGGACAGTCAGAGCGTACCATTCAGATTTTAAAAGACATGCTTCGAGCCTGTGTAATTGATTTTAAAGGATCATGGGATGAGAAACTACCATTGATCGAGTTCGCCTATAACAACAGCTATCAAGCTACTATACAGATATCACCCTATGAAGCACTGTATGGTAGAAAGTGTCGAACTCCTTTGTTTTGGAATGAAGTTAGAGAACATAGCATCGTTGGACCAGAATTTGTTGAAGAGACTTGTCGAGTAGTCGACATCATCAAGGAAAGAGTTAGAATGGCTCAGAATCGTCAGAAACAGTATGCAGATACTCGACGTCGAGACCTTGAATTTGTCGTAGGTGATAAAGTATTCTTGAAAGTATCACCTATGCGAGGTTTAAAACGATTCGGATAGAAAGGGAAGCTAATTCTGAGATATGTCGAGGCCACATGAGATTTTAACCAAACGTGGAAAAGTGGCTTATCAGTTAGCACTACTGTAAGACCTGTACTCCATAAACCCGGTCTAAACCTTGATTTCAGGTTGTAGCAGGTCTTTCGATCATCACCGGGCCAGACGGGACGAGCGGATGATAATCAGGTATGAAATCGGACCAAAGACGGACAACTAAGTATGATTTTATGTTGACCGGTTGATGGTACCGGTCGACCGGTCAACTCTGTGCAGTTGCCTACGGAGATCCGGAATTGAATCTCTGCGGGTCCTATTTTCCTAAACCTTAATACCTGGACCTTCCTAATCCTAATAGGGTTACTAAACCCTAATCCTAGCCTATATAAACACCTCTAGCCCTCCTCAAATCCTTTCCATTATTCCTCACAAACCCTAGAAAGGAGAAGGAGGTTGGAGAAGGAGAAGAAACTAGGAAGAAGAAGGAAGTGCCACCCTTGCCGTTCGATGACGCTCACCTTACGCTAGTCAACGGTAAGTGTTTGAATCATTCTTCTTACTCTATGACTCTAGGATAGTTGTATGGGTGGATCAATACCATGCAAAGCAGGTATTGATCTAAAACCCTAATTGGCCATTAAACCCTAAATTTCTGTCAAACCCTAGATTCGAGTTCTAGAATGATATTCATCGAAACTAGACTTGAATGAGTTGGAGATAACTCTAACTCAAAGCTCAAACTTAGAATGGATAGGAGAAACCCTGGAAACCCTGGAAACCATGGAGAATGATCGACGGCAGTCGAAAAATCCAAAGTATGGTCTTCCGGAGACATACCGGTCGACTATACCGGTTGCACCCTGTGCGACCGGTATGTTGCGACCGGTACCTTCCGGGGGGCTGGTTTGTGGGGACCGACTGACCATACCGGTTGCCAGATTTCCCTACAGAGCTGAGACCGGTACATGCCACCGGTCAGCTCTGTGAGTGTTTTTTTTTAACCTCGTTGGTTTTCCGACCAACGTAAACCCTAAGAAACTATTCTAATTGAACCCTAATATTATGTAGGACTTTGTGATAGCACGTTTGGATCTTGCGACGTGGAGCAAGCTATCAAACGAGCGTCAGGTAAGGGAATCTGACCTAAACCCTAATAATTAATGGACAGTAAGTCTTTGTTAATGACCCTGAATATATGATGTGATGTTTGTGCATATTCACATGTCATCTTTTATTTTCAGTTATTATTATTGTTCATGCATATTCTATATGATAGGATGTGATTGTTAGGCATGTAGTTGTTTTCATTGGAGTGTAGAATGGGAAGGGCATGGGGCCTGGGATCATTCCTTACTCCGACACCTTTTCTAGTATTCTATTTTAACATGCTTGGTACGGGTGGGGTATCAGGGGAAGGTCGTGGCACGGTGGTCTCCGATGTTGATGTTGACCTGGCCATGATGATGTAGCACTGTGGTCTCCGATGTTGACGCTGGCTCGGCCACGATGCTTTAGCTCTATCTCTATGCCATAGGGAGTTATGTTGGGATGGGGTCTACCTGTGTATTGTTCTATCCTAGTATGCTTGTTGCGGGTAGGGTATCAGGGGGAGGTGAGGCATTGTAGTCTCCAGCCCGGCCTGCACGCTCTAGCTCTATCTCTATGCCGTAGACGACTGTACTGGGATAGAGCCTACATTGATGACATATAGGATTGGTTAGTTGTGAGCCCAATTTCCAAGCCCTGGCCAGTAGGGGCTTAGGTACTGGTATGGGTGGAGTATCAGGGGAGGTGAGGGTATACCTTAGTTCTATCTCTATTCCATGATGGGTGCATGTGGGTCAGTGGTGGTGTGATCTACTGTGTGGTTCCACACACTCGTGTATAGAGGTACGGGGGCCACCAAACCTTTCTATAGCACATTGCAAACTTAAACTAGACCATAGCATAAAATGATTGTTACTCATGCATAATATTGTGAAACTGTCTGATTATCTTACTGAGCTAAGTTGTGAGCTCACCCTTTGTGTACACATTGTTTTTAGATGTTGATGCAGGTTACACGGTGGACGACTACGTGAACGCTTCGACGTATGGTGGCGTTGCTGCTTTGGATGTATAGGCAGAAGAGGACGAGCATGACGCTTCATGCCAGTGTTCCTTCTGCGTGTACCTTTGATTGACTATTATTTATTTTCAGTTATTTTCAGTTGGATTTAGCGGGTGTAAAGATATTATATTTTATGTTTGAAAATTTGGATAATTGATTATGTTATTTAAATTTATCAATAGATACTTAGTTCATTTATTTAAAGACTTCCGCTGTATTATTTATATCCTGATTGTGGTTATGTGCAATGGTTTGTATCAGTGGACACGGTCTTATAGAGATCCTGGTGTGAACCGTTGGTTCCATGATGGTTCACTCACACTTCTGGTTCAGCCAAAATTGGGGTGTGACAACTTGGTATCAGAGCCTTAGGCTCTGTCCAACAGACCATATTGTACTTAACTAAGTCAATGAACTGAGTTAGGAAAATTAAAAATTTTAATATAAACACACCCTAAGCATTGTTTGATACCTGAGACTGATTAAGAAAGAACATAATGTACTATATTAAATATGGAATTTAAAACTACACATGCACTAGTTAGGGTGAACCATAAAGATTTTTATTAAAACATTCAAGAGTGATAAAGTTAGAAGTGCTACAGGGTACGGTCCACAAGTCGGACAGTTACCCTGTTATATAAACTGTAAAGAGAGAGAAAAATAAGGAGACAATCATGGGGTAGGTGGCGTAGGAGGAATAGGGTCGGCAATATCATAATCTCGCTCGTAAGCGACCCTAAGCCAGAGCACTTGCTCCTGAGTGACTCGGAGGCTGCGAGCCAAGTGCCCCAAGTCACGGCTCATCTCACGCTGAGCATCCCTGATCTCCGTAAATATACCCATCACGGTGTCGGGAGGAGGCTGAGATGGTGAAGAAGAATTTTCGTCGGATGACTTGTACTGAGGATGAGAAGGTGCTATTTACTACGCACATGCTTAAAGAATATGCAAATGCTTGGTGGAATTCTACACGGGCATATCTGGAGACAAAGCATACACAAGTGGATTGGGCAGTGTTCAAGGTAGCCTTCTTCGATAAATATTTCCCGAAGAGTTTCAGAGATCAGATGGAGAAGGAATTCCTTAATCTGTAGCAGTCTCAGTCGACTGTGGATGCCTACCAGCAGAGGTAGCACCACCAAGTACGCAAGAGGAGGAGACCAAGACACGTAGGTTCACCATGGGACTGCGTAGAAGCATCAGAGAGCATATATTGGGTCTGGACAAGAAAATTTACAATAAGGCTATACAGGTTGCAAGAGTGATAGAATCTAGTCAGAGGGACAGCTTCTTTGCACAGAACAGGGGATTAAAGAGACCCGCTACGGAGATTTCAGGTGGCAGTAACAATAGACCTTTCCGCCCATACAGGGCTCAGTCCGCTACAGTGCCTGCAAGGAACAATACGGCACCACCTGTGCCACAGTTCGCTGGACACAACCCGAATATCAAATGTTATAATTGTCAGCAGCTGGGACATTTTGCAAGGAACTACACTCTAAATAAGAAGCAACCTCCATAGCAAGGAAAAGTATTTGCTGTCACCACCGAAGAGGCAGCCGCATCACCTGATGTGGTCATTGGAATTGTAAATGTAACAGGTATACTTGCCAAAGTACTCTTTGACTCTGGGGCCACGCACTCCTTTGTTTCTATTTCCTTTGGGAAGCGAATGGAGTTACCAATCAAGCACTTGAACCCAAGCTTGATAGTTCGCTCTCCGCTAGGAGTCAATGTCACACCCCAATTTCGCACTATTCAGAATGGTGTGATGAACCGCTAGCAAACCAATGGTTCAACCAGGATCTCGAGTAGGCTATATCCATTTTATCTAAACCCCATACATCCACATTCATAATCAGAGTAAATACACAATAGCGAAAGTCTTATAGTAAAACGAACTGAGAAATCTAGATGAGATAATCATATTTAAATAGTAAATTATTCTGTATCAACTAAGACATAAATAAATATCAATTACATGTCTTTACTAAATCCAAATAATTAAAAGAAAAATCTAATCGAATACGCATGAGTCGCACTCGCAAGAGGAGTCATGCGTATCCACTTCGTCTTCAACTTCCATCGCCGCCAAGTGCCCGTACACTGAAACGTTGACATAATCTTCGACGGCAGTACCTACATCATCAACTAAAAATATTCGACGTCGAGAGGGTGAGCACACATCATGGCTCAGTGAGCAAACAAAACAATGCAACAATACATATGCATGCATTCAATTCATATCTTTGGTCTGGTTTAAAGTTTGCAATATGCAATAGAAAGGGTTGGAGGTCAAAGGTTAACGTTTATTGACCCCTCCTCTATACACAGGGTGTGGAAGCCCGCCCAAAGGTTAACGTTTATTGTCGTCCCCATCCACCCTACCACGAACATTGTACAACAAAGGTTAACATTTATTGTTGTACAGTGCCATACCAACACATAAGCCCCTGCTGGCGAGGGCTTGCAAACTGAGCTCGCAACTAACCAATCCTAATGCCAAACAGTGTATCCAAGGCCTCACCCCAGCATCCCTCAGAATGCCCATAGAGATAGATCTAAGCCCCCCCCCCAAGTAATGGCGATACGACGATGCTAATGCACAAGACTTGAGTTAGAGATAGAGCTAGAGTGTTGAGGCCCGGCCTATGACACCTCCCCCTGATACTCGCTCGCATCAAGCACACCAACCACACACATACATTCACATGCCTATTGTTATCATCATGGTCATTATCATGTTTTAAACAATAAAGTAAATATGCATGAACAATAAATAGAAATATTGGATGAAATGTTGAATGCACATTACAAGCATGTTCGCATAGAATCAAGCATAGCATTGGACTCAAGAAATAAAAACAGTTTGTTATTAATCAATTAGTTTAGGTCTTGTTTCCACACCTTTACTTGATCGTAAGTCATCTTTCAAGCTTTAAGAATCAACTATATATCGATATTATTCACTAGAAAACCTAACCAAGTCGATAGAATTTAAATAGAATTAATTCAAACTTTAAAAAGCATGCTACTAACTGGGGGTCAATGCTAGGGTCGGAGGTTTGATCGACCCTGGGTGCGACCACCCCTATTCTGGACTTCCCGAACACTGGGGGTCGATGCTCAAGGTCTGGTAGGGTCGATTGGCCATCGACAACCGGTGGATTTTGTTAATTTTTCTTCCTTCAGTCCATTCTTCGTGTTTGCGGTCCTATGGCCTGCTCCTACAGTCCATTCCACACATGTTCTATGGCCTAGAACCGTGGTTCATTCACCTATATGGCTTTCATGATTTTCCCCATTGTTTTCCATGAAAACCTAACCATGGGTGGATGATTTGGGTTCCTCCTAGATCATTTCCTCTTCTCTATTTATTCTAAGGACTGTAGAATTACATGGAGTTGGTATCCTTACCTAAGAATTAGGCTTGTTTCTCTGAAGCCTTCTCCTTGATCTTCTTCTCCACTTTCCTTCTCTTCTCTTCTCTTTCTCCTTCTCTTTCTCTCAATCCAATTAGGTTTCTAAAAGGAGTGAAAGAGGCTTAGGGACATCCTATTTATAGAGTAGAAACTCCTAAAATAAGTCTCATTGAGATTAGGAAGGAATCCCATTGAAATTAGGAAAGTTTCCTAATTATTGGTTCGAGCTGTTTTTACCGACTATCGGGGGTCGATAGGGGGGTCCGAGATCCCGTCGACCCCCGGTCCTGAAAATGTCGACCCCCATGTAAAACCGGGGTCCGACTTTTTATCTTGGGGGTCCGACCCTCCCTTGCTGGGTATGCGACCCTCCCCTTATTTTGAGTGTTTTTGGGTTAGTTTAATACCTGGGATCGTGATCTCCTTCACCCACTTGATCCATGTGGTTCGACCATGATGGGTAGACCTGGTTCAAGGTGGTAAGACCAGGTTAGTTTGATACGGGTCTTACAACTCCCCCCTACTTATAAAAATTTCGTCCCCAAAATTGTTCATACCTTCTGAGTCGAATAAATGAGGGTATTGCTTTCGCATAGCATTCTCTTCTTCTTATGTAATTTCTTCCATGTCTCTACTTCACCAAGTGACCTTAACATAATAGATATCTCGATTGCATAGTCATTGAACCTTTCGACTGGTGATTTTAGTTGGTGTTACTTCAAATGTCAAATCATCTGTCAAATCAGGCAGATCTACTGTCAGAACGTGCATTGGATCTTTGACATACTTCTTCAATAAGAAAATATGAAATACGTCATGCACACTTGACATAGATGGTGGTAGTGCTAACTGGTAAGCCACTTTCCCACGCTTAGCTAGAATCTCATATGGCCCGACATATCTAGGACTTAGTTTCCCTTTCTGTCCGAACCGTTTCAGACCCCGCATAGGCGTTACCTTTAAGAATACTTTATCACCCACGAAGAACTCAAGATCTCTGCGTCGAGTATCTGCATATTGCTTCTGACGATTCTGGGCCGTTCTCACTCTTTCCTTGATAATGTCGACCACTCGACAAGTCTCCTCAACAAATTCTGGTCCAACGAGACTATGTTCCCCAACTTCATTCCAAAATAAAGGAGTTCGACACTTTCTTCCATACAGTGCTTCATAGGGTGACATCTGTATAGTATCCTGATAGCTATTGTTATAAGCGAACTCGATCAGTGGTAACTTTTCATCCCATGATCCTTTAAAATCAATTACACATGCTCGTAGCATATCTTCTAGAATCTGAATTGTACGCTCTGACTGTCCATCTGTTTGTGGATGGAATGCAGTACTAAACTTCAATGTTGTACCCATAGCCTTTTGCAATCCTTCCCAAAACTTGGAAGTAAATCGTGGATCTCTATCGGACACAATGCTCTCTGGTACACCGTGTAATCGAACAATATTATCCACATATAGCTTAGCCAACCTCTCCAGTGTATACTGGGATCATATCAGTATAAAGCGAGCTATTTTAGTCAGGCATTCTACAATCACCCAAACTACGTCAACTACTCGAGGAGTCAGTGGTAATCCTGTAACGAAGTCCATAGTGATGCAGTCCCATTTCCATGCTGGTTCCGATAACGACTGTAACAGTCCTGTCGATCTTTGTCGTTCAGCCTTTACTTTCTGACAATTTAGGCACTGAGACACGAACTTAGCTATGTTTGCTTTCATTCTTCTCCACCAATATAATTTCTTTAGATCATGATACATTTCTGTACTTCCCGGGTGTATCGAATAGATGGTGGTATGGGCTTCTTTCATTAGTCGGTGTCTAATGTCCACACTTTCTATTTCGGGTACACATATTCTTCCTTTGTACTTCAATACCTTCTCTTCGTCCAAGGTGAACTCAGGATTAGTTCTACCTTTTTTGATGTCTTCTTATACCATTCTCAGGTAAGGGTCTGATTTGATAGTTGTCTTCACTTCATCAATTATATCCGACATAATCTTCAACGCAGAGAACATATTGGAAAACCGATGAATGAACCCTTGGTTGTCTTATCCATCCGTTGTATCTATCACATACTGCTCATTGCCGTGATTGAATACCGTTCCAGTAGTAAACATTGCTGCAGTTGTGCTAACCTCTCCTTGAGATTTTATCATTGCCTTTCTGCTCAACGCATCTGCTACTACATTAGCTTTTCCCGGATGATACTGGATATCACAATCATAGTCTTTCAATAGTTCCAACCATCTTCTTTGTCTCATATTCAACTCCTTTTGATTAAATAGAAAGTAAGACTTTTGTGGTCCGATTTAATCTGGAACTTCTCTCCGTATAGGTAATGTCTCCATATCTTGACAGCATGTACTACTGCCGCTAACTCCAAATCATGAGTGGGATAATTTTTCTCATGTGTCTTTAACTGTCTTGAGGCATAAGCAATTACTTGTTCTCCTTGCATAAGCACACATCCTAATCCCAGTCCTGACGCATCAGTGTACAAGACAAATGGCTGTCCTGGAACAGGAATAGTCAAAATCAGAGCGGATATCAATCTGGTCTTCAAGGTTTGGAAGCTCTTCTTGCATTTATCCGTCCACACAAACTTTTCACCTTTCTTAGTCAAACTGGTGAGAGGTACGGTAATTCGGGAATAGTCTTCCACAAATCATCGATAATAACCAGCTAGACCCAGAAAACTTTTAATTTTTGCAACGCTCTTTGGTGCTTTCCACTTTACAATAGCCTCGATCTTGCTGGGATCCACTTTGATTCCTTCAGCGGATACTACATGGCCTAGGAAGGCGACTTCACTTAGCCAAAACTCACACTTGGTAAATTTGGCATACAGCTTCTCTTTCCTTAAACGTTGTAGAGTGGCGTTTAGATTCTTAATATGGGTTTCCTTGTCCTTGGAATATACCAATATATCATCAATAAATACAATAACCGACGTATCCAATATATCGTGGAAAACCTAGTTCATAAGTTCCATGAAAGTTGCTGGTGCGTTTGTTAATCCAAAAGACATGACCAAGAATTCATAATGTCCATATCTGGTCCTGAAAGCTATCTTAGGAATATCACCATCTTTAATTTTCAACTGATGGTAGCCTGACCGAAGATCGATCTTAAAAAATACTTTTGCTCCTTGCAACTGATCGAACAAGTCATCGATCCGAGGTAGTGGATATCGATTCTTGATTGTCAGTTTGTTCAACTCCCGATAGTCGATACATAATTGAACGCTACCGTCCTTCTTCTTTACGAACAATACTAGCGCTCCCCATGGTGATATACTGGGTCGAATATAACCCTTGTCCAATAGTTCTTGTAGTTGTACTTTCAACTCCTTTAATTCAGTAGGAGCCATTCGATAAGGTGTTTTTGATACTGGTGTGGCTCCAGGTATAAGATATATCACAAACTCTATGGCTCGGTCGGGTGGTAATCCTGATAGTTCCTCAGGAAATACGTCGGGGTAGTCCCGGACGACATCAATATCTTCCATCCATGGTGTTTCTTTGGTGAGGTCGACCACTGCCACTAGATACCCGACTGCTCCTTTCTCAAGGCACTTCTTAGCCTTTAGTGCTGAGAGTATGAGCTTGCGTTCTGAGGGGAAGTTTGGTTCCCGTAAAATTGAATTCTGCTCCTTCTTTGTCTTTAAATGTTAGCTTCTTTTCGGCGCATAATAGGTTCGTAGAATGCCGAGCTAACCAGTCCATTCCCAAGATGACATCAAAGTCTGCCATCCCAAGTTGGATCAAGGTTGCATCTAAGGTTTTCTCGCCAATGAGAATTGGACATGGCCCATAACCTTTTTCTAACTCCACTTCTAACCCCATCGGTGACCGTACAAGTAATTTATAGTCTAATGTTTTGATGGGTAAATTCAGCTTCTACCCAAATGACACAGATATAAAAGAATGAGTAGCTCCTGAGTCAAAGAGTACTCTGGCGGGTATGTCATTTATAGTTACGATACCTGTGATTTATTTTAACTTAGTCTACATGCTCACACAATGTAATACAACTTAAAAGGTTTCAGTCATACTTGTGACCACATCGGATGATGCGGCAGCATCCTCAGATGTAACAGCATAAACTCATCCTTGATGTAGCTACTTCCTAGGCTTAGGACACTCCCTTGCCATATGCCCCACTTGATTGCAGTTATAAATTTTGGACCTTCAGTATTTAGCTTTGGCTGCTGTTGAGCTACTAGGGTAGTCTTGGGTGCAGCAGTAAAGCCTTGGGCACAGAAGGGTTTGAATGTCTTGTTATTCCCTCCGTTATAAGCGTTTCCAGCTGGCCTTTTTATACCTCTATTTTGCATGAAATAACTCTCCTTTTGGCTCGATTCTATAACTCGAGCAATTCGCATAGCTTCATTATATATTTTCTTCTCCAAACCTAGAACATGCTCTCTGATGCTTCCTCTAAGTCTCGTGACAAACCTACGGGTCTTAGTGTCTTCTTCTTGCATGCTGAGTGGTGCAAAGAAAAACAGCTCCTCATAACGCTGTTGATATGCATCCACGGACATCGGTCCCTGATATAAACTCAGGAACTCCTTCTCCATAGAATCTTTGAAGCTTCGGGGGAAGTACTTCTCAAAGAAAGCTTCTTTATATATAGCCCAGGTTAATAGGGCGTTCTTGGTTAATAGGTAGACCCTGGTAGATTTCCACCAATGATGTGCATCACCTTTTAGCATGAAGGTGGCACATAATACCTTCTCTTCTTCTGTAATAGTCATCATCAGAAAATTCCTCTCCATCTCGTCGATCCAATGTGCTGGCCATAAAGGATCGGACGGTTTACCGCTAAACTCCTTGGGCTTCATCTTTAAGAATCGCTCAACCAGTCGGGAGTGGTCCATTTGATTTTGAGGGTATGCCCCAAACATAGGTTGTGGATACTGGTAATTAACCTGAACTGCTTCAGGACCTGGTACTGGAATCTGTGCAGCTGGTGGTTGAGGTGTTTGAGGTGCTGGGTGGTTACCCACCGGTGCTGCACTTGTTTGTCCAGTCGGCATTGGTGTAGCATGTGCTGTCCGAAACATCATTCCCATTGCTACTTGTATTTGAGCCTGTGCTTTTTGCATTTGTTGCAGCCGTTGCGCTAGGTTCATAACCACGGTTGCCAGCTCCGGTGGTGGAGGTGGCAAGTTTGTAGGATTTGCCTGACCCTGGTTTACTGGTGTTACAACCTACGGATTACCCTGTGCATATATATTTTCTTGACTGGCTTCCTCCACGGGTGGTGGTAGTGGAACTACGTTTCGGCTCTGCCTGGTTACTCTACGCCCAGCCATACTTTTCCTCTGATAATGGTGATGCCTGAAAATCATTAAAATACGTGAGGCAATCATTTATACTTCATGTAGATACGCTAACCGATGTTATTTTTAAATTTTTCAGATCATTCTGTGAAAAAATACTGTCTTTTCTATGCAGGGTTGATGGTGGGGGTCGATGGTATGTCCGACCCTAGGATCCGACCCTGGGAAATCATCCATTTTTCCCGAGAGCCGGGGGTCGATGGGGGGTCGATATGGGGGTCGATTGTTCTAATCGAATTCTTTGACCCCCGGACAAAAAATTAGATTTTCAAGGTCCGATTCTGAGTTCATTTTCCATTCTTCCTCCTCTATTTCGACTCGTCTCCTTCCTCTGAGTTGCTACAGTGCCAACTCTGCTACATTGGTCATTTGGGTTCCTTGTTTCGACGTCTACACCTTCCCTACAGGTATGTATCTTACCTTTACATGTTTTTTTTTAGGATTTCTATTCTAGGTTTTCACCCGTGTATCTCATTTTCTTCAAATTAAACTTTTTCCAGTCGTATAAATTCGATTTATTTGGGGATTTTGTTATTGGTGACTCAATGGACGAAAGCCCTCAAAAATATTTGAGTTTCATCGGTTGGTTATTGAGAAACTCGAAATTTTCCCTTTTTGCCCTAAATTGTCAAGATTTTTGAATTTCTCGAAATTTATTCAAATTGAATTCCGTTAGCTAGAATTTCCAACTGTATGACTATTGCAGGATAGTTTAGAACCTACGTAAGTCCTCCTGCCCACGTGTATGGGTGAAAAGTGAGGCTTTTGGCCAACTTACGTCGTTATAATGTCAAAATTTTGGATTTTTCTACCTTACTAATCCATTATCTGTTTTTCCTTGTGGTTTGCAAATATTATGGCCCGTACCAAGGTTCCTAGTATTCGCGATCGTCTTCGCTTCCGTACTAATGAAGTTGAGGCACAATATGCCTGCTTTGCTCATAAGAAGGTAGAGGGAGGTCGCAAGGTGAACTTGGCTGAGTTAGCCTTATTCAATGTGGAGAGAGCATTTGGTGATATTGGATGGCTCCCAGTCATCACTTATGACGCTTGTACCTGCCCTAACTTGATACGCCAGTTCTATTGTAACCTCCAGGTGGTGGGGGATTACAATGATGTGGAGAGGGGTGATGAGCTGCGTATCACGAGCTACGTCAAGGGAGTTGACATCTCATTTGATTATCGGCAGCTGGCCGACCTACTGGGCATTTCCTATGCTGGGCCCATGGTGTTCTAGGCTCCTGGAGAGCCCCAGTTCTTCTCTCTACGGATGAGGGCTGAGATCAATAGTCAGCTCATCCGACCTGAACGCTGGCAAATGAGGGCGTGTTATCTGCATTCGGATCCACGAGTATACTGCAAGATCATTCAGCATAACCTGATACCGCAGAGTGGTCATTACGAGAGGGTCTCCCAGCTGACCCAGTATCTCTTATACTATATATGCATTAGGCAGCCTGTCTGCCTTCCATACATCATTATGCGTACCATGATCTGTGCCACGTTGCCCAGTCACATCGGCAACCTTCCTTACAGACGCATGAGCACTACCTTGCTTACCCGCCTGGGGGTTGACTTAGTAGATGAGAAGATTCAGGAGAAATCCTTCTCATCACCTCTAGATTGGGAAGCTATTTGCACGATGGGCATGCGGGATGCCCAGGTCAGTGATGAGGAGAGGAACGCGATGGTGCGCCCTCGCACTCGCGTAGAGATGGCTGACGCTAAGGCAGCAGCAGCCGCTGGAGTTCATAGGGAGTCTGCTGGTGATGATGACCGTCTGTACATGTATGTGGACTCCATACCACCTCCTTCACCTACACATGTTGCTGGAGCTAGTACTTCTTACGCGGCTGGTCCTCCTCATGCGGCTGGTCCTTCACACCCACCTTCTGATATGATGGGGATATTGCATGAGATCAGAGAGGCTCAGCGCAGATCTGATCTGAGGATGGGGGAGTTACTAGACGCTCAGCGTGTGAGAGTGGATGAGCTATTAGACGCCCAGCGCATATCGGACATGAGGATGGGA
This sequence comes from Protea cynaroides, assembly GCA_028583415.1. Taxonomy (NCBI): domain Eukaryota; kingdom Viridiplantae; phylum Streptophyta; class Magnoliopsida; order Proteales; family Proteaceae; genus Protea; species Protea cynaroides. Next base: position 84,817,665 of record CM053276.1, on the reverse strand, counting down.
GAGCTCATAGATGCTCAGCGTCGGTCAGATATGCGTATGGAGGAGCTTTTGGGTGCTCAGCGCGTGACTGATCAGCGGTTGGCTAGTCTCATAGCTAGTCTTCAGACGACCCAGACTCAGGTAGCCTGGTTGACTAGAGTCTACGCTGAGGATTATGACAGAGACCGTGAGGCACCGCCTCCTCCGTCACCTCCAGCTTCATGATTGTATTTATTTTCTTTCTTTGTACTACAGAGTAACTATCCGGATTGTGAACTGTACTCTGCTTTAGCTATTTATATACGTTTGTTTCTCTCTCATTGTATTTAAAATTGTTCTCCCTTTAATAGATGCATTATTCACTTTTCAAATTTGGTCTCAAACATCACTTGTGCTTATAGTGTGTTAATATTACAGTTTTTACTTTTATCCTATCACAGTTCACAATTCGTCGTGAAGGTATGCTAGTTTAGCGGACAAGGCCTGAGATGCTCTGATACCAAGTTGTCACACCCCAATTCCGTACTATTCAGAATGGTGTGATGAACCGCTAGCAAACCAACGGTTCAACCAGGATCTCGAGTAGGTTATATCCGTTTTATCTAAACCCCATACATCCACATTCATAATCAAAGTAAATACATAATAGTGTAAGTCTTATAGTAAAACGAACTGAGAAATCTAGATGTGATAATCATATTTAAATAGAAAATTATTCTATATCAACTAAGACATAAATAAATATCAATTACATGTTTTTACTAAATCCAAATTATTAAAATAAAAATCTAATCGAACGCATGAGTTGCACTCGCAAGAGGAGTCATGCATATCCACTTCGTCTTCAACTTCCATCGCCGCCATGTGCCAGTACACTGGAGCGTTGACATAATCTTCGACGGCAGTACCTACATCATCAACTAAAAATATTCGATGTCGAGAGGGTGAGCACACATCATGGCTCAGTGAGCAAACAAAATAATGCAACAATACATATGCATGCATTCAATTCATATCTTTGGTCTGGTTTAAAGTTTGCAATATGCAATAGAAAAGGTTGGAGGTCAAAGGTTAACGTTTATTGACCCCTCCTCTATACATAGGGTGTGGAATCCCACCCAAAGGTTAACGTTTATTGTCGTCCCCATCCACCCTACCATGAACATTGTACAACAAAGGTTAACGTTTATTGATGTACAGTGCCATACCAACACGTAAGCCCCTGCTGGCGAGGGCTTACAAACTGGGCTCGCAACTAACCAATCCTAATGCCAAACAGTATATCCAAGGCCTCACCCCAAGATCCCTCGGAACGCCCATAGAGATAGAGGCTAAATCCCCGGTAGAGTCGGAGACTACAAGGACCGAGACCACCTCCCCTGATACTCTACGACGTAATAGTTCTGCTAAAATAATGGCGATACGACGATGCTAATGCACAAGACTTGAGTTAGAGATAGAGCTAGAGTGCTGAGGCCCGGCCTATGACACCTCCCCCTGATACTTGCTCACATCAAGCACACCAACCACACACATACATTCACATGCCTATTGCTATCATCATGGTCATTATCATGTTATAAATAATAAAGTAAATATGCATGAACAATAAATAGAAATATTGGATGACATGTTGAATGCACATTATAAGCATGTTCGCATAGAATCAAGCATAGCATTGGACTCAAGAAATAAAAACAGTTTGTTATTAATCAATTAGTTTAGGTCTTGTTTCCTCAGCTTTACTTGATCGTAAGTCCTCTTTCAAGCTTTAAGAATCAACTATATATCGATATTATATCACTAGAAAACCTAACCAAGTCGATAGAATTTAATTAGAATTAATTCAGACTTTAAAAAGCATGCTGCTAACTGGGGGTCGATGCTAGGGTCGGAGGTTTGATCGACCCTGGGTGCGACCACCCCTATTCTGGACTTCTCGAACACTGGGGGTCGATGCTCAGGGTCTGGTAGGGTCGATTGGCCATCGACCCCCCATGCGACCCCCTGTGGGTTTTGCCAATTTTTCTTCCTTCAGTCCATTCTTCGTGTTTGGGGTCCTATGGCTTGCTCCTACAGTCCATTCCACACATGTTCTATGGCCTAGAACAGTGGTTCATTCACCTACATGGCTTTCATGATTTTTCCCATGGTTTTCCATGAAAACCTAACCATGGGTGGATGATTTGGGTTCCTCCTAGATCATTCCCTCTTCTCTATTTATTCTAAGGTCTGTAGAATTACATGGAGTTGGTATTCTTACCTGAGAATTGGGCTTGTTTCTCTGAAGCCTTCTCCTTGATCTTCTTCTCCGCTTTCCTTCTCTTCTCTTCTCTTTCTCCTTCTCTTTCTCTCAATCCAATTAGGTTTCTAAAAGGAGTGAAAGAGGCTTAGGGACGTCCTATTTATAGAGTAGAAACTCCTAAAATAAGTCCCATTGAGATTAGGAAGGAATCCCATTGAAATTAGGAAAGTTTCCTAATTATTGGTTCGAGCTGTTTTTACCGACTATCGGGGGTCGATAGGGGGGGTCGAAGATCCCGTCGACCCCTGGTCCTTAAAATGTTCGACCCCCCATGTAAAACTGGGGGTCTGACTTTTATATTGCGGGGGTCCGACCCTCCCTTGTTGGGTATGCGACCCTCCCCTTATTTTGAGTGTTTTTGGGTCAGTTTAATACCTGGGATCGTGATCTCCTTCACGCACTTGATCCATGTGGTTCGACCATGATGGGTAGACCTGGTTCAAGGTGGTAAGACTGAGTTAGTTTGATACGGGTCTTACAGTCGAGGTGGCTTTGAATGAATATTATGGGCCGTGTATAGTATGTATTGAGGGCCGAGACTTAAAAGCAAATCTGGTAAAACTCGAGATGGCAGACTTTGATGTCATCTTGGGAATGGATTGGCTAGGCCATCATTTAGCTAGCCTATTATGTGGTGAAAGGAAGCTTGTGCTTACAGATAAGAAGGGAAAGGAGTTTAGCTTCACTGGGACCAAGTTACCTAGGAAGCGGAAGCTGATCCTCTCCGCCCTAAAAGCTAAGAAATGCTTAGAAAAGGGGGGAGTGGGGTATTTAGTGTCTGTAGTCGACATCACTGCTGAGGTGCCAAAGATGGAAGATCTAGATGTGGTGGGAGAATTTTCAGATGTATTTCCAGAGGATCACCCAAGTCTACTATCAGACAGGGCTACAGAATTTGTGATAGACCTTATGCCAGGTTCGGCGCAGGTGTCTAAAGCACCGTACAGGATGGCCCCTACCGAGTTAAAGGAGTTGAAGACCCAATTACAAGAATTGTTAGATAAGGGTTTCATACGACGTAGCATATCGCCATGGGGAGCACCTGTATTATTTGTCAAGAAGAAAGACGGAAGTATACAGCTGTGTATCGACTACCGTGAGCTGAACAAATTAACGATCAAGAATCGGTATCCATTGCCTAGAATAGATGATATGTTCGATCAATTGCAGGGTGCAAAGGTTTTCTCGAAGATTGATCTCCGATCAGGGTATCACCAACTAAAGATCAAGGCCGGAGATATTTCGAAGACTGCTCTCAGGACAAGATATGGGCATTATGAGTTTCTAGTTATGTCGTTCGGGTTGACTAATGCACCAGCGTCGTTCATGGAACTGATGAACCAAGTGTTTCATGATATGTTGGACACTTCGGTCATCGTATTCATCGACGATATATTGGTCTACTCGAAGGGCAGAGAGACTCATGCAACACACTTGAGAGCAGCCCTACAACGGCTGAGAAAGGAGAAGCTTTATGCCATGTTCAAGAAGTGTGAGTTTTGGCTGAAGGAAGTGGCTTTCTTGGGCCATGTAGTATCTGAAGACGGTATCAAGGTTGATACAAGTAAGATAGCTGCTATAGTAGGATGGGAAGCACCAAAATTTGTTACGGAGATTCGTAGTTTCCTTGGGTTGGCTGGTTATTATAGAAGATTCGTGGAGGATTACTCAAGGATCGTTGTTCCACTCACCAGACTAACCAAGAAGGGAGAGAAATTCATATGGACAGATGAGTGCGAGAAGTGCTTCCAGACTTTGAAGTCAAGACTAGTCTCTGCACCTATCTTGACCATCCCAGAACCAAGCATACCGTTTACCTTATATACGGATGCTTCAGGGTTGGGTCTTGGGTGTGTATTGATGCAAAGAGAACAGGTAATTGCTTACGCATCAAGACAGTTAAAAGAGCATGAGAAAAATTATCCAACACATGATTTGGAGTTAGCAGCGGTTATACATGCCATCAAAACTTGGAGACACTACTTGTACGGTGAAAGGTTTCAGATTAAGTCAGATCACAAGAGCTTAACTTACCTTTTCACTCAGAAGGATCTGAATATGAGACAGAGGAGATGGCTGGAGTTATTAAAAGATTATGACTGTGACATCCAGTACCATCCGGGTAAAGCAAATGTTGTACCTGACGCCTTAAGCAGAAAGTGGGCATCGAAACCTGAGGCAGGACCAAGTACAAATGCCGCATTATGTGCTATAGCCTCAAGTTCAATTGAAGGCGATGAAGACAATATAATAGAGACTGCAGAAGATCCTGTCAAGCAAGGCTTAATTCATAAGTTCACCATGATGTTCGCAGCTTTGAAGATCTCACTGGATCTAGTTGATGAAGTCAAGGTAGCAATCCTACAAGATCCACATCTCAAGACAGTGTAAGAAGACCTAGAGAAGGGTACGAGCAATCCTGACTTTACCTTGGATTCAGACAAGGTACTCAGGTATCGGGGACGGTTATGTATACCTGAGAGTAAAGACTGCAATATCAGAGATCGAGTTATGACTGAAGCTCATTACACTCCATATTCGGTACATCCAGGAAGTACCAAAATGTACCATGATTTAAGAAAACTGTATTGGTGGAGGGGTATGAAAGCAGATATAGCTCGTTTTGTGTTCCAATGTCTGAATTGTCAACATGTTAAAGCGGAAAGGCAGAGACCCACAGGTTTGCTGCAACCACTATAGGAGCCTGCGTGGAAGTGGGATTGCATCACTATGGATTTTGTCACTGGCCTACCTTTGACACCAAGGTCAGTGCATGCAGTTTGGGTAATAGTCGATCGACTCACCAAGACAGCTCGATTCATTGTGGTCAGACCTCAGTATACCATGGACAAGCTGACCAAGTTATATGTTGATAATATAGTCAGACTTCATGGCGTTACAGAAAGTATAGTATCTGATAGAGACCCTCGTTTTACATCAAAGTTCTGGGGAGGATTACAGAAAGCTATGGAAACCAAGTTGAAGTTTAGTACAGCATTCCACCCTCAGACAAACGGGCAGTCAGAAAGGACTATTCAAATTTTAGAAGATATGCTCCGAGCTTGTGCATTAGATTTCAAGGGAGCTTGGGACGAGAAGCTATCACTTATCGAGTTTGCTTATAACAACAGCTATCAGGCTACAATTCAGATGGCTCCATATGAAGCACTCTATGGGAAAAAGTGTCGAACACCTCTGTTATGGAACGAGGTGGGAGAAAGAAGAATTGTAGGACCAGAGTTTGTTGAAGAAACTTGTCGAGTAATTGATCAAATCAAGGAGAGAGTCAAGACAGCTCAAGTTTGACAGAAGCACTATGCGGATAATCGACGTCGAGATCTAAAATTTGCAGTGGGTGACAAAGTATTCTTGAAGATATAAGATATCACCGGTGCGAGGTCTGAAAAGGTTTGGTAAGAAGGGGAAGCTATGCCCCAGGTATGTGGGACCATACGAGATATTGGCCAGACGTGGTAATGTGGCATATCAATTGACCCTACCACCATCAATGTCAAGTGTCCATGATGTGTTCCATGTATCATTATTGAAGAAGTATGTCAGGGATCCATCGCACATCTTGACAGCAGACCCCCCAGACTTGACTGAAGACTTAACATTTGAAGTGGTGCCTGTGATGCTCTCAAGCCAAAAGGTACAGCAACTTCGAACCAAGGATATCCATTATGTGAAAGTGCATTGGAAAAGCCAAGATGTCGAAGAGATTACTTGGGAAGAGGAGAGCGCGATGAGGAAGGAGTACCCTAACCTTTTCGACGATCAAGGTACGTATAAATTTCGAGGCCAAAATTTCTTTTAAGGGTGGGGGAGTTGTGAAACCTACGTGCAAATTTTGGGATGAAATTTCTTTTAAGGGTGGGGGAGTTGTAAGACCCGCACTCCATAAACCCGGTCTAAACCTTGATTTCATGTCGTAGCAGGTCTTCCGATCATCACCGGGCCAGACGGGACGAGCGGATGACAATCAGGTATGAAATCGGACCAAAGACGGACAACTAAGTATGATTTTATGTTAACCGATTGATGGTACCGGTCTACATACCGGGCGACCGGTTAACTCTGTGCAGTGGCCTACGGAGATCCAGAATTGGATCTCTACGGGTCCCACTTTCCTAAACCTTAATACCTGGACCTTCCTAATCCTAATAGGGTTACTAAACCCTAATCCTAGCCTATATAAACACCTCTAACCCTCCTCAAATCCTTTCCATTATTCCTCACAAACCCTAGAAAGGAGAAGGAGGTTGAAGAAGGAGAAGAAGCTAGGAAGAAGAAGGAAGTGCCACCCTTGTCGTTCAACGATGCTCACCTTACACCAGTCAACGGTAAGTGTTTAAATCATTCTTCTTACTCTATGACTTTAGGATAGTTGTATGGGTGGATCAATACCATGCAAAGCAGGTATTGATCTAAAACCCTAATTGGCCATTAAACCCTAAATTTCTATCAAACCCTAGATTCGAGTTCTAGGATGATATTCACGAAACTAGACTTGAATGAGTTGGAGATAACTCTAACTCAAAGCTCAGACTTAGAATGGATAGGAGAAACCCTGGAAACCATGGAGAATGATCGACGGTAGTCGAAAAACCCAAAGTATGGTCTTCCAGAGACATACCGGTCGACTATACCAGTTGCACCCTGTGCGACCGGTATGTTGCGACCGGTACCTTCCGGGGGGCTGGTCTGTGGGGACCGGCTGACCATACCGGTCGCCAAATTTCCCCACAGAGCTGGGACCGGTACATGCCAACGGTCAGCTCTGTGAGTGTATTTTTGTAACCTCGTTGGTTTTCCAACCAACATAAACCCTAAGAAACTATTCTAATTGAACCCTAATATTATGTAGGACTTTGTGATAGCACGTTCGGATCTTGCGACGTAGAGCAAGCTATCAAATGAGCGTCAGGTAAGGGAATCTAACCTAAACCCTTATAATTAATGGACACTAAGTCTTTGTTAATGACCCTGAATATCTGATGTGATGTTACAAACATATTCACATGCCATCTTTTATTTCTAGTTATTATTATTGTTCATGCATATTCTATATGATAGGATGTGATTGTTAGGCATGTGGTTGTTTTCGTTGGAGTGTGGAATGGGAAGGGCATGGGGCATGGGATCATTCCTCACTCTGACACCTTTTGTAGTATTCTATTTTAACATGCTTGGTACAGGTGGGGTATCAGGGGAAGGTCGTGGCACGGTGGTCTCCGATGTTGACGTTGACCTGGCCATGATGATGTAGCATTGTGGTCTCTGATGTTGACACTGACCTGGCCACGATGCTTTAGCTCTATCTCTATGTCGTAGGGAGTTATGTTGGGATGGGGTCTACCTGCGTATTGTTTTATCCTAGTATTCTTGTTGCGGGTAGGGTATCAGGGGGAGGTGAGGCATTGTGGTCTCCAGCCTGGCCTGCACGCTCTAGCTCTATCTTTATGCCATAGACGGCTGTACTGGGATAGAGCCTACATCGATGACATATAGGATTGGTTAGTTGCGAGCCCAGTTTGCAAGCCCTGGCCAGTAGAGGCTTAGGCACTGGTATGGGTGGAGTATCAGGGGAGGTGCGGGTATACCTTAGCTCTATCTCTATTCCATGATGGGTGTATGTGGGTCGGTGGTGGTGTAATCTACTGTGCGGTGCCACACACTCATGTATAGAGGTACGAGGGCCACCAAACCTTTCTATAGCACATTGCAAACTTAAACCAGACCACAGCATAAAATGATTGTTACTCATGCATAATATTGTGAAACTATCTGATTGTCTTATTGAGCTAAGTTGTGAGCTCACACTTTGTGTACACATTGTTTTTAGATGTTGATGCAGGTTACACGGTGGACGACTACGTGAACGCTTCGACGTATGGTGGCGTTGCTACTTTGGATGTACAGGCAGGAGAGGACGAGCATGACGCTTCATGCGAGTGTTCCTTCTGCGTGTACCTTTGATTGACTATTATTTATTTTCAGTTATTTTCAGTTAGATTTAGCGGGTGTAAGGATATTATATTTTATGTTTGGAAATTTGGAGAATTGATTATGTTATTTAAATTTATCTATAGATACTCGGTTCATTTATTTAAAGACTTCCGCTGTATTATTTATATCTTGATTGTGGTTATGTGCAATGGTTTATATGAGTGGACATGGTCTTATAGAGATCCTGGTGTGAACCGTTGGTTCCATGACGGTTCACTCACACTTCTGATTTAGCCGGAATTGGAGTGTGACAACTCCCACCATCTATGTCAAGTGTGCATTATGTATTTCATATCTCATTATTAAAGAAGTACGTCAGAGATCCAACGCACGTTTTGACAGTGGATCCACCAGATCTAACTGATGATTTGACATTCGAAGTAGCACCAACTGGAATCACTAGCAGGAAGGTTCAACGTCTATACAACCGTGACATATACTATGTTAAGGTCACCTGGAGGAGCCGAGATATAGAAGAAATCACATGGGAAGAAGAGAATGCTATGCGAAAGCAATATACTCACCTTTTTAACTCGAAAGGTATGTACAAATTTCGAGGATGAAATTTTTAATAAGAGGAGAGGAGTTGTAAGACCCGTATCGAACTAACAGGTCTTACCACCTTGTACCAGGTCTACCTATCATGGTCGAGCTAAGTGAACCAAGTGCGTGAAGAAAATCACAAGACCAGGTATGAAGTCTAGCCCAAAAACAGCAAATGTGAGGGTAAGGTCGCATGCCTAAACAGATAGGGTCAATCCCACCTCAACAAAAGTCCAACCCATGACTTTCTAGTCGTAGGGTCGCATGACTAGAAAAAAGTAGGGTCGACGTATTCTGTGACCCGACGTCCGACCCTACGATGACAGACAGAAATCAAAAATTAGGAAACTTTCCTAATTCAAAGGGGCTCTTTCCTAAACTCATTGGGACTTATTATGGAGGATTTTCCTCTATAAATAGGACGTCCCTTAGCCTCTTTCACTCATTTAGAACCCTAATTGAAAGTGAGAGAAAGAGAAAGAGAAGGAAGAGAAGAAGAGAAGGAATTTGAAGAAAAGACTAAGGAAGAGGAGGAAGTTCAGAGAAACCTATGAATAAAGGTATGAACCTAATTTCTTACCTGAATAAGAGATCCTAGAATAGTTATGAAGAACATAGGATTAGGAGAAACCCAAATCATCCATCCATGGACAAGTTTCAATAGATTCCATGGAGGAAATCATTATGGACTATGAATAGTGTATAACTTGTAATTTTGAGCCATAGAACAATCATAAAATGGACCATGAAAGTAAGCCAAAGGATCCAAACGTGAAGAAATGGACTTTAGAATGAAAGGTCAACTCAGAATACGTGTGGTCACACGTAGGGTCGAATAATACCCGACCCTATGAGACCACAGGATCGACCACATGCCCTCGGGTAGTCCCAGGGAGGGTGTGGTCGCACGTAGGGTCGAATGGTATCCAACCCCACGTCCGACCCTACACCCTAGGGTCGCAGAAACTGCTACCCTAGGTGCTACCCTAACTGCGACCCTACGATATCAGTTAGTTTAAATCTATTGTAATTAATTCTAATTAAAATCTATCGACTTGTTAGGTTCTAGTGATTTAAAAGTGATTCATAAAGCTTGAACAAGGATCTACGCTCAACCAAAGGTGAGGGAACAAGACCTAAACTAATTGGCTAATAATAAACTGTTTTTGTTTATTGAGTCCAACACCATAAATGATTCTATGTTTGTATGATTGTAATGTGCATATCATATGTCATCCACTATTCCTGTTATTACTGTCCATGCATATTTAATTCCATTTATTTATAACATGATGATGATGATGCTAGGAATAGGCATGTAAATGTATGTGTGTGGTTAGTGTACTTGATGCGAGTGGAGCATCAGGGGGAGGACGTGACACTGTGGTTCATCCTGGTCACCAGACTCTAGCTCTATCTCTACTCAAGTCTTGTCTACTAACATCGTCGTATCGTCATTACCTTAGCAGAACTATTACGTCGTAGGGCATTAGGGGAGGTGGTCTCGGACCGTGTAGTCTCTGACTCTGCCGGGGGGCCTTAGCTCTATCTCTATGTACATATTGAGGGATGCTAGGATGAGGCCTTGGATACACTATTTGACATTAGGATTGGTTAGTTGCGAGCTCAGTTTGCAAGCCCTCACCAATAGGGGCTTACGTGTTGGTATGGGTAGGGCATCAAGGGAAGTGTGATGCGGTGCGGTCCTAAGCACTTTAGCTCTATCCCTATTCCATGGTGGGTGCATGTGGGGGCAATAATGGTGTTTGATCCATTGGGCGGTTCCACACATTCGTGTATAGAGGTGCGGCGGCCACCTATCCTTTCTATAGCACATTGCAAACTTATGAACCAGACCAAAGATATGAATTGAATGCATGCATATGTTTGTGGCATTGTTTTGTTTGCTCACTGAGCCGTGATGTGTGCTAACCCTTTCGACGTTGAATATTTTTAGTTGATGATGCAGGTACCACCGTAGAAGATTATTTAAATGCTCCGATGTATGGACATGCAGCGGCGATGGACACTAAAGTTATGATGGAGTCGCATGATTCGTCATGCGAATGCAACTCATGCGTTTTCGATTAGATTTTTATTTAGATTATTAAGGAAATGTAATTGATTATTTTATTTACTTATGTCTTAGTAAATGAAAGATAATTTGATATTTTATTTATGTTATCATTCTTAGATTCTCAGTTCATTTAATATATAAGACTTTCGTTATTGTTTATTTACCCTAATTATGATTGTGGATGTGTATGGTTTAAGTAAACGGACATAGCCTATTCGAGATCCTGGTTGAACCGTTTGTTTATTAGCGGTTCATCACACCATTCTGATTATTCATGATTATTTAATTTATTCATTAGAAAGGGTTTGGAAAAATAAGATTTGTGGTATCTTCCTACTAATTATCGAGAGTTTAAACATAAAATTAATACATTTGATGAAAAATCATTTTCAGTAAACAAAAGAATTCAAAAAGAATCTATTAGAATAAAAGAAATTCGTAAAAGGGTCCCTTGATGGTCATACAATTTAATTGACCATTTGGAAGAAGAGCTAGATAAGGAAGAATTTTCAAAGGATCCGATTTGTTCAAGAAAAAACAAATGTATAATAATTTTTACTGATAACGATCCAGTTGTATGATGAACTCTTTATATTTCTTGTAATGTAATTATCTATTGCTTGAAAGATTGATTCTGGAAGTAAATCCACCAGAAATTGATAGAAAATTTTGATTGTCATTTGCCTGATATTTGCTTCAAATATGTCTACCTGGCAATCCCTTAGTGGTGTAGTTACTTTTAGCGGCATTTAATTTAACCATCGGTAAAAGAAAAGAATATCGTAACCTTTCACGGGAAGATATTTTGCCTCTAAATACACATTAGAGGCAGTTACAGAACCGTCGCTAATTCTAAACATGTTTATAAGCCATTGTTGCCCAAAACTAAAGACACTTATTAGAGGCTGTATACAAAACTGCCTCAAAATAATGCAAATTGGTACACTTTCAGAGGCTGTATGCAATTGACGGAGCATAGCCTGTTGTCTTAGGTGTGTGCTTATTGCGTGGTGCCATATTACTTCTTGATCATCAAACGATGCATATGTGAGGGGTTTTGTTTAGGAAAAATATCATGGTATGTGTGCACGGAATAATAATAATATGTTTTGACTGTTGGTTTTAGAGTGGTTATAAAAGGGATAATTTCAATTACCACCCAAAAAGAATTGTCTAAATCACCTACCACCCAAGTTGTTTAAAAAAATCACCTACCACCCAAGTTAGACAAACTTTTATCAAAAAGATCCAAAAGCAACTAACAGAGTCGTTAGTTGCTAATGTCAGCCGTTACAAAATATTTGAATGATAATAATACCGTTTTTGTAAGGGAAAAAATTCCAATTTACCCTCTCTTTTTTTTCACCCTTTTCCTCCTCTTTTCGTTTCATGTTTTGTTTAGAACAAAAAAGCCCCAATTTTTACTGTTCCTCCAACCCTAAATTCGAACGGCGGTTCTGCTACTTCACTGTGGTATTCCGATCGTCGATGATGCTTTTGTAGCTCGCTGAGGATGAAGCCGTAGAACACGAAGCCATTCCTTCGATCGCCAACGCTATTCCTTTTCTTCCTTCACTCTCCTACTCGAATGGTTTCTTGTAGTGATTCATTTTCTTCCTTCGACTCATGTAGAAGATGACGATGAGACCATTTGAAATAGGTAAGGAAATCTAACCTTATATAGAGTTCAAATTGAAGTTTCTCCTCTGAATGAGAGAGAGGAAAGAGAGGGGAAAGGGAATCAGATTTACGGTGAGGGAGAGAGGAAGGAGAGGGGAAAGGGAATCAAAGTCACGATGAAGGAGAGACGGAGGGGATAACGATGAGGGAAAGAGGAAGGGGAGAACGATGAGGGAGAGAGGAACGGGAGAACGATGAGGGAGAAAAACCCTAACCTTTCCCAAAGTTCGTTGTTGCAACCCAGAACAATCTCCTCTCTACAAACCAAAAAATGGAAGAAGGAGGCGGATACATAGGTGAAGTGAGATCTTGGAACAAGGGCAGTGGTTGGGTCTAGGAGGAAATGGAAGGAAGGAAAGTCGCTTGGGAAATAGGTTTTTCTATTTATTCTATATCTGTTACGTGCAACCATTCGATCTCTAATTTCGTAAGGAGAACGAAAAGTTTTGATTTTCGGTGAGATTGAATCTGATGAGTTAGATGGTGTTATTTACACTAGAAGGGTAAATAAGTAATTTTTAGGTTGGTTAACGTTTTTAAGTTTAAAATTACAAGAGTATAAACGTCTACACACAATTTCAGCTTCTTCTCGTCAATAAATGGACTAACGTTTGTCTAACTTGGGTGGTAGGTGATTTTTTTAAACAACTTGGGTGGTAAGTGATTTAGTCAATTCTTTTTGGGTGGTAGCTGAAATTTTTCCTATTTTTAATTATTGTAGTAATGAGTTTGTTTGGAAGTGAGGCAACGGTTGGTGTTTCATACCGTTTGAGTTGTTAGCTTCTAAAATTAACTCAAAAAACCTTGGGCAGTTATTGTTTGAGAAAGACAATAAGAACGAGGATAAATTTGAGCCACTATGGGCTATTGTGTATACTGTGATGCCCATCAATATATATCAGGGTCCTGTGGGTTGGTGTATTAAAAACCGGTGGCCAATTTGAATAGGTGCCCTAATCGAGATATCTATTTGAGTCAAGTTGGTGGCATGCCAAAATAATGATGGGTGAAAGTGTACGTTCTTCAATTGAGGAAAAATAGGTTAATTAGATCGTGGTTGGACATTTTGGTTTATTTTGTTGGTATGATTATTGACTATCATATTGTTGGGTGTATACTGCCTTCGAGCATGACAAGGTATACACGTTAATCTTAGATTATACTTGGTTAAATCCAAGGGTTGGCAAGTAAACCTAAAGATCAATTTGGTAGGCCCAACTAGAAAGATGACTTGAGTTCCAGACCATTTTGGATTGATTGATTAAACCATTGAATCGGATTTGTTTGATTAAAATGGTTTGAATTTACAAATGAATGGTATATGTTCTTTTGAAACACTATTTCAAGTAATGGCCATGTATATTTTATTATATGGTTAAATATTATTATTTAGTTGGACTTAAGAATTCCAAGTGTTGACAAATATAAGGAAAATATCTGCCACACCCCCTGTAGTTTATCGTAATTTTATCTGCCCGCCATTGTTTGCGATAATATCCCTATCACCCCTTACTTTTGAAAAGTTGTATCCATCAGACCCCCTCCTTTAAGATATGTCCCTTCTCCGATGACATGGCACCATTTTAATTTAGTTAATGATAGAACTACGCCTAAATATTTTCTCTTTCAATTTTGTAAAATCTAAAAATTTTACCTAATAGATATTAGGTTTTCCCAAATCCGTCGTACCTGCAACATTCCACCGCGGCTGCTCCTTCCCCCACTGCCATTGCCACCACTGAGGCTTCTCCTTCCTTGTTGCTTGATGAATTTGAATATTTCTTTAATTCCATTGTAAATAATGTACAAACATAATCCAGTCAATGTGCGCCTAGATCCGGAAAAAAAAAAACCCTCATTTTGTTTTAAAAAAGTCCTTATTTTTTATCTGAACTTCCATTTTTGGGGTTTTACACCTCTTAATCGAGCCGAATATCTGTAAGTTACAACCGATTTTGGTGTGAAATCGCCCCTAAAATGCAGTTTTAAGGAATTTTTTTATCTGGGTCCTTCGTTGTTGTTTAACTTCTTGGTTTTCTCCCAACTTTCTGCAACTACCCAACCAAGATCAAAACAGAAACAGCTCTTTCATGCTCTCTCTCTCTCTCTCTCTCTCTCTCTCTCTCTCTCTCTCTCTCTCTCTCTCTCTCTCTCTCTCTCGAGATTCCAACACCGCCATGCATGGATGGAAGGGCCGAAGAAGGTCAAGTGAGAAGCTATTGGAGATGGAGCAAACAGGACTTCTTCCCCGAACAGTCCTTCCAAAGCTGGGGTAGTTACAGATGTGCTCCCTCATACATGTATCCGATTTAAGGATCGTTTCTTGGACCGCTCCACCTAGTCGAATGAATTGGAAATGTTGAGGAGAACGAGCGAGAACAGTATGAAATGTTGCCTCACATGGTGGGATCTCATCTGGCTAAGTTTTGGTTTTGTTGTCGGCACTGGCATCTTCATTCTCACAGGTTAAGAAGCTCACAACCATGCCGGCCTTGCCATTTTTCTGTCCTATGCCATTTCAGGTTTCTCTGCCTTGCTCTCTGCTTTCTGCTACATAGAATTCACTGTTGAGATCCCACTTGCAGGTGGGTCTTTCTCTTATCTCAAAATAAAATTAGGAGAGTTCATCGCATTTATCACTGCCAGTAATATACTCTTAGAGCGTGTTGTGGGTGCTGCTGAACTGGGTCGATCTTGGACTTCTTACTTTGCGACTCTGATTAACCACAAACCCGATTCACTACGATTAAAGGTCAGCAAGTTTACAGATGGATTCAATCCATTGGAAAAATTCCTACCAAAAGAAAAAAATCTATTGGACCAATTGTTGATTCTTCCAAAGAAATTATGAAAATAAAAAATCTTAAAAAGAAAATATAAAAATGAAATTGAAAAGTATTGAAGATAAAAAAAAAAGTCTTTTAGCATCTAAACAAGGTTTGGGTGTCTTTAGAGGGTGTTAGGGATATTATCGCAAACAAAGGTGGGTGGTTGATATTAAGATAAACTACAGGGGGTGTGACAGATATTTTCCTACAAATATAATAATGTACTAATATAGGTTAACTTATCTTGTTATTTGTTTAAGGCAAAGGGTATGCTGGTTGGTTAAAGAGGCAATTAATTTATATGCATACAAAGTTACATGGTCATATGCATTGATAATTTTTTATATTGGCAAAAATTAGTTTAAATGGCTTGATATATTTAATATGCTTGTAATTGTGCATGGGTAAATAAAAACGAAAATGTGGGGTTACAGGGACTTCCATTAAAGGTATTTTCATTGGCATAAGTTAAATAGTTTAAGGTTGATTTGCTTTATCATGGTTTTTCTCTTAGATAATTTATTTGTTAGATCCCTCCACTTCATATCTTGTTATGACCAGAGGAAGAAAAATGACTAAGGTACGAAAAATACAAGTCCTATTGATAAGGGCTTAAACCATTTTATGCGATGGGTAATGTTGTTTGATTAAAGGTATAAATCAGAAGATTCTACCATAATTTCGTGCAAGCATTCTAGTTTGAAAATTTGAATTGGCATCATGGAAGAAGTTATGTTTGGGAGATTTATTTTAGTGGCGACATTCTATTTGTCTATACATTAAAATATAATCAGACTTTAATTAGTCTAAGTTATTGGCATTTTAAGCCAAGTGTTCGATTTTAATGATATTAATGCCAAGTGACATTTGCATTTCTTATCTACCCAAAAAAGACATTTGCATTGCATGAATGCTTGATTTAATACGGTTAACCATGCTTTTATTTATGATTGGGTGTATTTTTTGGGTTGTGATTAGTTCAAATGTTGGTGGGATATTAGCGTGAGACCAATTTGAATTGGTAGACCTATCCAAAATGCCTAATTGAAATATGTGGCCTATTGATAGATGAAATTCTATATATGCATAGATATAACTAATGAACTTAATATGACACTGAGAGGGGGGTGAATCAGTGTCTGAAACTTTTTCTTGATAAGTTCAATGCTGCCCAAACCTGTTGGATATCTGATTTGTCAATACACATAATTGTATACAAATCCACCTCGCTACCACTCAGTGGCCAGGTCTACCAGATTTGTACACCCATCCTGCAAACCATTCTACACACTCCAAAATATATTAGAAAGCAAACATACAGAACACAAAGATATTACGTGGTTCACCACCACAGTATGTGATGGCTAATCCACGGAGTAATGCCCCACGGGCTCCGTACTTACTCAACACTCAGTTTTTAGTCTCTTACAGACAAGGATACTAACCCTAAATTTTACCAGCATAAAACTGAGAGGGCGTAACAATGCCAGAATTTAGGCATAAAGCCAGTGTCCAGCACCCACTGAACACACCACAAATAAAATATTTTGGGGCTTATAAGAATTGTCCTACAATGAAACCCACAAACTAAACAGGTATTCTACTTTTTCTTTTCACCTATACTAGCATACAGTGCATAGAAAATATTTAAAAAATAGGGAATGAGAAAATCTCACAACCAATATTCTTGAATGGCCAGCAATAATTTTTGACGCCCCACACTGCATTGAGAAACCTTGAACAGCCTTCAATGACAGTAAAGCTTGATTCATAGAGCTCGTCTTGATCATAGGCTTCCCATCTCCTCCACAATCACCATGAATGAACAATAAACAGCCTACCAACCTCTCACAGGGATTCAGCAATCCGTTGATGCACAGAGAAGAGGTAGATGGCGATGAATCATCTCACAGGGCACAAAAACTGGAAAAATTTATCTCTGTAGCTTCAAAGCACCCTCTTCAATTTTTTTCAGCCCTAGCTCAACTCCCAACAGCACCCAATAGGTAGAGCATCCAAAAATATGGAAGCTGCAATTTGAACGAACCGATTTGGAGCTCGGATGAAGAAGATATGGCAAATTGAAGTTCGACCAATAACAAATAAGGAAAGAAAATCTTTCCAAAACAAACTTGCACCCGCGCCGCACCGTAGCCGCGCCGTGCCGCTGAGCTATCACATTCTGATTGGCTGTGTAGAGAATCAATGAATTCCGCCGTCGGATCTGAGAAGAAAAGGCGGGATTGTCTTATTGTCGTTGGATCGGCACAAATCACGTCAGACGCGAACGAGTCCACTTGTGACTCTTCGATTTGGATCTTCTCAGCCACCGTACCTGTACTTGCGTCACACGGAATCACGGAACTTGTTTCATGTAACAAGAATCACCATATTAACTTGCGGCTAGCCAATAAAATCATGAGCGGAAGAATCTAGGCGCAACGGTTGAGATACACACTAGCCCGCATTCTTCTGGGCCATTAGATGTGGATCTCGGCTCCGAGTCTTCATCTTGGCGGTCAATCATGCACCTTCTCCATACTAAAAAGACCAAAATGCCCCTAGGAACCCTTTTAATGGCCTCTGGAACCGAATTTTCCTTCCAAAACCCTGTACGAGTGATTTCTTCCTGAGAAGAAATCACTCTAAAACCATGTCTCTCTTTAGGCATTCTGTCGAACAGGTGCTGCGCACGCACCATAGCCATGTGCGCGCAGCTGTGCTGCCTTGCGGCATGGCTTGCGCGCAGCGGCTGTGTTGTGCGTGTGCCATGGCCGCTGCTGTTGCTCGCATGTGGCATGGCCTGCGGGCCTTGCTTGTGGTGCCACGCGGCTGGCCATATGGCTGGCTGCCACTGTGGTGCGCAGCCCTCGGCCAGGCTGGCTGCCATGGTGGCATGCCACCTAGGCACAGTGGGTCCCACCACATCAACTTCTCTCTCTTCTTTCTCTCTCTTTGGATTCTTTCTCTTCTGATTCTCTCTCTTATTTTTCTTGCTTCAGGGAGTACTTAGGAGGTGCCACATCATGCCACATCATCAGTGGGACCCACTATGGGATCCACACACTCTCTCTTCTTGCTACACCAATAATGGGACCCAGTCTAGGACCCATACTTACTCTACATTTTCTCTCTCCTCTTTCTATCAGTATATTGCCTATGTAGGTACTGTCTACATCACCAATGGGTCCCATACACATTATGTCACCTATCGAAACTACTGTTGCCCAGTCAACTCAGTGCATACCTTCTCAATCACTCTCTAGAAGCTATAGAATGTTGTAGAACATGCCCAAGGCTTCCTCAGCTCTGCCATTTGCACAAACACTATCTCTCTTACACAGACACTCTCTCTCCTTATTTCTCTCACTGTAAGCTCATCAACACTGCCCACATCAGCCAAGTTGCCAACAATGACAACACATGGCCAACAATCTCCCCCTTTGGAATTGTTGGCAACTCACTTCTCACAATGAAGCTCTCTCCCCCTTTGACAACAAGTACAAAGGGGTCTGACCACATAGGAGTGCCCACTGCATCTTTCCAATCCTATGGGCTTTCTACAATACATCTATACCTCACGTTGTCTAATAAAAAAAATAGAACCATTGACTCCCCCTGAGTCCATGCAGCTCAACTCATCCTCAAGTCCATAGATGATTTCCATTTTGCATATCATAATCAAAGAGTGCAGATGTCAGTCATATTTGTGTTCTCCCTCTACCACAAAGCTTCTCTCCTGCTTTTACAGCACTAATACTGCCACAATAATGACACTCATATACATCTCACGTCCTTGACATCAGTAGCAAGAAGCTGAAAAGGATTCAATCTAAGTTCATACTATCTCTCTTCAGACAAATGATTTAATAAATCAATCACATAAGAGTATAATAGATAATCATTGCCCTGTTGCATAAGTTCTTACCACACATTACCAGTTACTTTTCTTTCTTTCCCATGCATTCAGACATAAGGTGTACCATCATAGATAATGCATACTTAACCAAGATATTCTGATGCAAACAAAAATAACTTGTTGCAGTGTACCAACCAGGTTCATCACTGTATGATGCATCAAACTTACTCTCCCTTTAGCTCAACAATATCCTCTCATCTGATAATGACTCAACAAGATGCAAAAATCATAAAGAGACTATGCATTGTGTTCACTGGTGATCCAAACAAATTTTCACATGGAGTCTAACTGTTACTTACTTGCAGTCTACCTAAGGGCACTAATATGACATATAATGGACTCCCCCTCACCACAAGCATCTCTATGCTTGGTGAGAAACACCATGAATGAACTTCAACACTTTGTCAAAGTCTATACATTTTCTGAGGATCTCTACCTTGAAGCTACCAACTTGTCATTGCCAATATTTCTGATCTCACATTTTGTACTATAGAAGGTCACTTCATGCTCCTTGTCACACTGCTTCATCTCTTGAGCAATTTCTCCCAATGTGGAATACAAGCACCTATAGGAGTGCCCATATGCATCTTTCCAATCCTATAAGTGTGAGTATTCGAACTACATAGAAATGCCCATATGCATCTTCTCAGTCCTATGAGTTGAAAACTCAATTGCTCCACTAATCCTCATCCATCCATCATTGCCCATGCTCCACAATGAATATCTCAAGGGATATACACCAAACAATCATCAATTACACTCAACTGTGATTACTCATCAGCTATCAAGTGATTCTCCTCTACATTCAGATAAGAACAATAAAACTCTTCCTATTACCAGTGCTAACTCATCGATCTTGAAAAACTGCACTTTGACCTTGCCATAGAAATCTATACCAACTGTCTCTGATAAACATGCTGAGGCAAAGAGATATCTTTAGCTGCCATACTCACACAACTGTACAACTCTGGTGTCATCACTGACTGCTCTATCCTCTGACTGACATAACACTGCTCATCTATCAACTGCTCCACCAAGATGCATCAACACAAGGTTATATACTGTATCACTTGATGATTCCAAGCACTTATATGAAGGACTCTTTTGCCATCAACAAAGTCAGTCTGGGGGGAAAAATAAACATGTAAAATGCTCCCCCTCTCCATGTGCACCTTAGTGCACCTACTGCCTAGGAGGTGTGCTCCCTCTCACACCCAACTTAGGTGATGTAGGGGTGAGGGTATGACTGCACACTCCTCAATGTGCTTTTCTCTCCATACTACATGACCAATTACCTTGGTCCTTTGTTTGGGCTTCTCTATAAATGCTCTCTTCTAGGAATGCCTGTCAATGAGCTCAACCACTGTCCTTTGCCTCTGTCCATCCACACTAACTGAAGACTTCTCTACTGTCTTCTTTCTCCACACACTATACAAGGCCATATGAGACTGATCATTGAACTGAGAGCACTCCTTGGCCTGTTTTTTGAATTGGTTTCTTGAACCTCTTCTTTTTCTAGTTCTAGAAAGCTGATAATCTCTCTATGCTTGAGCAAGATGCGGGGTGAGCACTGCCTTGCACCGCTTGGCCCAATGCCCAAGTGTATGGCATCTGAGGCACTTAACTGGCCTCGTCTGGGGTAACATGGATGTCCTCTTCCCATAACTACTAACACAAAATCTTGATGTGCAGTTTATACTCCTATGCCCATACCCATTGCATCTGTGACAATATCCATGAAAGTGTGACTGTCTCACAAGGGAATGCCTATGCCGACTGGGTGTAGGTCTATGTCTCATGTAAGGTGCTATCTACCTCTGTTGGTATTTCTGTCGTTTATGCTTCTGGTGACTGGACCTGCTCCATCTACTCTGCTCAACCGGTCTCTGCTGGTAAACTCTGTCAACCCTGTCACTCTGCATACTACTTGTATTCCCTGTCTGAGCTTTCTACTGTGGAACACCTTTACACTGTGTCTGGTGTGCTAGAGGTCTTGCATCAATGTGCCTCTACTCTTTCTGCTGTGGAATACCTCTATACTGTACTTGGTGTGCTGGATGTCTTGCATCACTGTGCCTCTGCACTTTCTTCTTATGTCTTCTACTTTGGGTCTTTCCCTCTGCTCTGCTTGGACTCTGTCTCTGTGGTCTACTCATATTTGCCTCTGCAATTCTCTTTGATGTCTCACCCTGCTCTGTAGTAGAATTAGAACTTATGGTGGATGGTCTCTAACAATCTCCTGTATGGGCTGTACATCTGATGATCTCCTCAACCACTGGTGGGATGCAACTCTGATTCATCTACACCTCTATCAACTGAGTTCTCAATATAGTAATTTTCCTCTCAAGGCTCCTATGAATCTCATCTCTGCTAATGACTTGAGCCTCTAAGGCTGTAATGACAAAGCTTGAGTCCTTCACTTGTGTCTTCAAAATTGAAATAGTTTCATTTGCACTATGAAGGTCACATGATGCCACTGTAAGTCTCTCCCTCTCAAGTCTCAACTCATCCTGAGCTGCTCTTAGCTCTCCAGATAAGTCAACTTGTGTAATAGGATCCTCTGATGCAACAGCAGAGCACTCATCTGAACTTCTGCAATCTGTCTCTAAAGTAAAATCAATAGCTGCTGATGTACTAGCCTGGAATGCCAACTCATCTTCATATAGGTTCTGTAGTCTGTCCCGCAGTTCCATCGTTGTCTCTCATCCACTGACTTTGACTCTCACATTATCTGCTAATCCATCTAAGATTGCACTTTTCGCTGTAGAGTCATACTGGGCATTTACCTTCCCAGTACTGACTGCCTGCCACACATCAAAGCCAAGAGACCCCAAAAATATTTTCATCCTCCTTTTCCAGAACAAAAATTCATTTCCATAAAAAAGTGGGGGTTTGCAAAAACCTTCACTTAGTGCCATGACTATCCTCTGATTACTCAGCTGCTGATTAAGCTGTCACTGAGCCTGGTGCTCTGATACCAATTGATGAACTTGATATGACACTGAGAGGGGGGTGAATCAGTGTCTGAAACTTTTTCTTGATAATTCAATGCTACCCAGAGCTGTTGGATATCTGATTTGTCAATACACACATTCGTATACAAATCCACCTCGCTACCACTCAGTGGCCAGGTCTACCAGATTTGTACACCCATCCTGCAAACCATTCCACACACTTCAAAATATACCAGAAAGCAAACACATAGAACACAAAGATATTGCGTGGTTTACCACCACAGTATGTGATGGCTAATCCACGGAGTAATGCCCCACGGGCTCCGTACTTACTCAATACTCAACTTTTAGTCTCTTACAGACAAGGATACTAACCCTATATTTTCCCAACATAAAACTAAGATGGCATAACAACGCCAGAATTCAGGCATAAAGTCAGTGTCCAGCACCCATTGAACACACCACAAATAAAATATTTTGGGGCTTATAAGAATTGCCCTATAATGAAACCCACAAACAAGACAGGTATTCTATTTTTTCTTTTCACCTATACTAGCATACAGTGCATAGAAAATATTTAAAAAATAGGGTATGAGAAAATCTCACAACCAATATTCTTGAATGGCCAGCAATAATTTTTTATGCTCCACACTGCTTTGAGAAGCCTTGAACAGCCTTCAATGACAGTAAAGCTTGATTCATAGAGCTCGTCGTGATCATAGGCTTCCCATCTCCTCCACATCACCATGAATGAAAAATAAATAGCCTACCAACCTCTCACAGGGATTCAGCAATCCGTTGATGCACAGAGAAGAGGTAGATGGTGAGGAATCATCTCACCGGGCACAAAAACTTGCAAAATTCCTCTCTGTAGCTTCAAAGCACCCTCTTCAATTTTTTTCAGCCCTAGCTCAACTCCCAACGGTGCCCAATAGGTAGAGCATCCAAAAATATGGAAGCTGCAATTTGAACGGACCGATTTGGAGCTCGGATGAAGAAGATATGGCAATTTGAAGTTCGACCAATAACAAAAAAGGAAAGAAAATCTTTCCAAAACAAACCTGCACCCACGCCGCACCGGCGCCGCGCCGCGCCGCTGAGCTATCGCGTTCTGATTGGCTGTGCAGAGAATCAATGAATTCCTCGTCAAATCTGAGAAGAAAAGGCAGGATTGTCTTATTACCGTTGGATCGGCACAAATCACATCAGACACGATCGAGTCCACTTGTGACTCTTTGATTTGGATCTTCTCAGCCGCCGTATCTGTACGTGCGTCACACAGAATCACGGAACCTATTTCATGTAACAAGAATCCCCATATTAACTTGCGGTTAGCCAATAAAATCATGCGTAGAAGAATCTAGGCGCAACGGCTGAGATACACCCTAGCCCACATTCTTCTGGGCCATCAGATGTGGATCTCGGCTCCGAGTCTTCATCTTGGCGGTCGATCATGCATCTTCTCCGTACTAAAAAGACCTAAATGCCCCTGGGAACCCTTTTAATGGCCTCTGGAACCGAATTTTCATTCCAAAACCTTGTACGAGAAGAAATCACTCTAAAACCATGTCTCTCTCTCTCTAGGCATTCTATCGAACAGGTGCTGCGCACACACCATAGCCATGCACGCGCGGCTGTGCTGCCTTGCGGCATGGCTTGCCCGCAGCGGCTGTGCTGTGCGAGTGCCATGGCCGCTACTGCTGCTCGCATGTGGCATGGCATGCGGGCCTTGCTTGTGGTGCCACGCGGCTGGCCATATGGCTGGCTGCCACTATGGTGCCGCGGCCCTCGGCCAGGCTGACTGCCATGGTGGCATGCCACCTAGGCACAGTGGGTCCCACCACATCAACTTCTCTCTCTTCTTTCTCTCTCTTTGGATTCTTTCTCTTCTGATTCTCTCTCTTATTTTTCTTGCTTCAGGGAGTACTTAGGAGATGCCACATCATCAGTGGGTCCCACTGTGGGATCCACACTCTCTCTCTTCTTGCTACGTCAATAATGGGACCCAGTCTAAGACCCATACTTACTCTACATTTTCTCTCTCCTCTTTCTATCAGTATATTTCCTATGTGGGTACTGTCCACATCACTAGTGAGGCCCATACACATTCTGTCACCTGTCGAAACTGCTGTTGCCCAGTCAACTCAGTGCATATCTTCTCAATCACTCTCTAGAAGCTGTAGAATACTGTAGAACATGCCCAAGGCTTCCTCGACTCTGCCACTTGTACAAACACTATCTCTCTTACACAGATACTCTCTCTCCTCATTTCTCTCACTGTAAGCTCATCAACACTGCCCACATCAGTCAAGTTGCCAACAATGACAACACATGGCCAACAATAACTCTGTTAGAAGTATTACAGATGATATTGTTAGCCAAATTTATGTTAATTTCATATTATGGTTTGCAATAAGGTGCATGGATATTGAAATATGGTAGGTTATTATATACATACTTGAGGTGTTATTCACATTAAAGTATGGTCAACCCAAAAATGTGAGGGGTTTTATAAGCATGCAAGTTTTGCATGGTGTAGTTATTAAAAATTAAAAAAATAATAAATAAATTCAAAAAGAATGATTCATATCTACTTAAGATTTATGTGGTTATGGAATGTAGAAGATATGCCTAGATTCATGAATACTAACATGTGTAATAAAAAACATATAAAAGCATGTGTTGGTGGGTGAGTAACCAAACCCTATGACATTGGTTCCACTATGTTAAATCTCATGAGAAGTCGTGAGATTTCAAAGTCGAGATGAAGGCTAAGTGTCTAAATGTCTCAATGACAGATATATGCTGAAAATTGATTTTTGCGCTATTTTAAGTATTATGTATAAAAGCAAGAAGCACAAGTGTCACGTAAATCAAATATGATTTAACCGGTTGCTTAAATGTCTAAGGACATCTAAAACATGTATGTCTTAGGCTGTTAGTTGTATAATAAATCTGGAGAAGCTAAGGAGATAGCACGCTTTTATTCAGTTGGGACATTTATAACTGAAATGTTATTTAGCTTCTGACCACTATTGTGGTATTCATCTAAAGGAATGAGCTTAAGGTCCGTGATTCAAGAGTCAAAATAATGGACACTCAACCTATGTGAGAGGAGATCCCTGAAATTAGGTTCTAAGGATAAAAACTTAGTCATTACTGACTTGAATAGTACTGTCATTTATTACTTATTCCGGTTAAATGGGAAGATAGTATTCACCGCAATTAATCGATGATGAGTTTTTTGGAACTATTAATCAGCAAAGTCCATGAGTTGTGGGGTATGTTATCTGTGGTTAAGGATGTAAATGGATAGCCGAAAATCTAAATTCAATTTTAATTTGCATCCATTTAGGAGAATTCGAATTTAAACAATCGGATTCGAATTCAAATTTGGATAGTTGAGATCGAATTAGGATTTCCCCCATACGGATCGGATATAATCCGCACTGTTTAAATGTACATTTATTACTATCTTTAAATAACCTTTAATATTAAAGTAATCCCTTAACAGACAGATCAAATATAATATTATAATAAATAGAAATAAAAAGGTGTTAAGATATTAAAATGACAGTTGGCTTTCTCTTTTTTCTATAATTATAATTATCAAGAGATATTTCCATCGATACTTTCTCTTTGAACGAATAAATCCCTGATTTTTTGAATCCCTGATTTTTTTTATTCGACAGTCGAGAGAGTATTGGGGTTTTCTTAAGAGGGTGGAGAACTCTGACATGGCTGCAAGATTTGGGTTTTCTTAATGCCCTAGGTTCTCCATCTTATTTTCGGGTATGAACAGAGGGAGAGATGAAGAGGCAGAAAGAAATACAGAAGTGGCAGCACCGCAGCAAGAGGAGAGAAAGTAGAACTATTTCTGAGATCCACAATCCAGATCTGCTTCAAGACCAATTACCGATCGAGTCCCAACTACTCCGTGCGACAAACAATCAGATGTGAAGGAGAAGGAGCAGCATTGTGGTGGATGTTACTCAACGACGATTCCTTTTTTCTGTTGAAATCAAGAGACTCACAACGCTTTAAGATCCCTTCTTTTTCTTCAATCAATCTTCATTTCTCAGTTTGTATTCAAAGATAGGCCTTTCAATCGCTCAATAGTAGATTGATTTATGCTTTTTTTTTTCTTGGATTCGAATTGTATATTATCCTGAAATTTGATTATGCATTTGGATTTGAAGTCGAATTCCTTTTATACAAATCCAACGGATTCTGGATCGAATTCAAATACTGTAATTGGCAATCGGATTCAAATTCGGATCTTCATTTCTCAGCTTCCACGTCCATCGCCGCTACATATCATTCATCGACATGTTCATGTAATCTTCCACAGTAGGACCTGCATCAAGAACTAAAAACATTCGACGTCGAAAGGGTGAACACACATTACAGCTCAATGAGCAAACAAAACAATGCAACAAACATATGCATGCATTCAATTCATATTTTTGGTCTAGTTTTTAAGTTTACAATGTGCTATAAAAAGGTTTGGTGGCCCATGCACCTCTATACACGAGTGTGTAAATCCGCCCAATGGATCAAACACCATTGCCGCCCCACATGCACCCACCATGGAATAGAGATAGAGCTAAAGTACTCGGATCAAACACCGCCAACATTTCCTCTGATGCTCTACCCATACCAATACGTAAGCCCTTTTTGGTAAGGGCTTGCAAACTGGGCTCGCAACTAACCAATCCTAATGCCAAATAGTTTATCCAATGCGTCACCCCAGTATCCTTCAATACGTCCATAGAGATAGAGCTAAGGCCCCTCGACAGAGTCAGAGACCACACGGTTCGAGACCACCTCCCTTGATGCCCTACAACGTCATAGTTCTGCTAAGGTAATAGTAATACGATGATGTTAGTGGGCAAAACTTGAGTAGAGATAGAGCTAGAGTCTGGTAACGAGGTCAAAGACCACCATGCCACGTCCTCCCCTTGATGCTCCACTCGCATCCAACACACCAACCACACACATACATTCACATGCCTATTCCTAACATCATCATCATCATCATGTTGTAAATAAATAGAATTAAATTTGCATGAACAGTAATAGCAGGAATATTGGATGACATGTGAGATGCACATTACAAGCATATAAGCATAGAATCAATCATGGCATTGGACTCAATAAAGTAAACAGTTTATTATTATCCAATTAGTTTAGGTTTTATTCCCTCACCTTTGATCGATGGTTGTTCCTCTCCCCAGCTTTGTAAATCACTTTTGGACCACTTGAAAACCTAATAAATTTATGGATTCTTGGAAACCTAATAAATTTATGGATTCTAAGTTAGAGTTCATATTCATTAATTACAGTGTTTAAATGTCCCATCTGGAATCAATTAGACTTCTAAAAGCTGAGTGGTCACAGGTGTGGCTACACCTGTGGTCTCAGTTTCTGCGACCACAGGGTGTGGGGTCGATACGTGTGGTCGCATATGTGACCACACCCTCCCTAGAACCTTCCCGAGGGCGTGTGGTCGAATATATGTGCCTCGTATGGTCGATCAAACTGCGACCCCACGAGTGCTGGTCGACTTTTCACTCTTAATCCAATACATTCATGTCTTGATTTCTTGGCCTATCATTATGATCATTTCTATGATTGTTCTATGGCTTAAAATTCACACTTTTACATAATTCTTCACTTTAATCCATTCTCTAAGGATCCCTTAGAGTTTTGCCCATGGTCTTAGGAATTAGATCTTCCTTTGAATCACTATCTCCTTCATGATCTATTCTAAGCATTCAACTGATGTAGGGGATGTTTTCATACCTTAAACTTGTTGAAGAATCAGCGCTCTCTCTGAAATTCCTTCTCTTAGTCTTCCTCTTCAATTCTCCTTCTCTTCCTCCTCCTCTCTTTCTCTCTCTTTCAGTTTGAGTTCTAAAAGAATGAAAGAGGCTAAGGGACATCCTATATATAGAAGGAAACCCTCCATATAGAGTCCTACTTTGATTAGGAAAGAACCCCCCTTCAGATTAGGAAGGTTTCCTAATCACGGAGTCGGTTATAACATCGTGTGGTCACACGTGGTGTCACACCCCAATTCCGCACTATTCAGAATGGTGTGATGAACCGTCAACAAACCAACGGTTCAACCAGGATCTCGAGTAGGCTATATCTATTTTATCTAAACCTCATACATCCACATTCATAATCAGAGTAAATACACAATAGCGGAAGTCTTATAATAAAATGAACTGAGAAATCTAAATATGATAATCATATTAAAATATCCAATTATGTTGTTTCAACAGAGACATAAATAAAATACCAATTACATGACTTTACTAAATCCAAATAATTAAAATAAAATCTAATCGAATACGCATGAGTTGCACTCGCAAGAGGAGTCATGTGTATCCACTTCATCTTCAACTTCCATTGCCGCCATGTGCCCGTACACTGGAGCGTTGACATAATCTTCGACGGTAGCTCCTACATCATCAACTAAAAATATTCGACGTCGAGAGGTTGAGCACACATCATGGTTCAGTGAGCAAACAAAACAATGCAACAATACATATGCATGCATTCAATTCATATATGTGGTCTGGTTAAAGTTTGCAATATGCAATAGAAAGGGTTGGAGGTCAAAGGTTAACGTTTATTGACCCCTCCTCTATACACAGGGTATGGAAGCCCGCCCAAAGGTTAACGTTTATTGTCTTCCCCATCCACCCTACCATGAACATTGTACAACAAAGGTTAATGTTTATTGTTGTACAGTGTCATACCAACACGTAAGCCCCTGCTGGCGAGGGCTTGCAAACTGGGCTCGCAACTAACCAATCCTAATGCCAAACAGTGTATCCAAGGTCACACCCCGGCATCCCTCAGAACGCCCATAGAGATAGAGCCGAGGCCCCCCGGTAGAGTCAGAGACTACAAGGACCGAGACCACCTTCCCTGATACTCTACGACGTAATAGTTCTGCTAAAGTAATCGCGATACGACGATGCTAATGCACAAAACTTGAGTTAGAGATAAAGCTAGAGTGCTGAGGCCCGGCCTATGACACTCCCCCTGATACTCGCTCGCATCAAGTACACCAACCATACACATACATTGACATGCCTATTCCTATCATCATGGTCATTATCATGTTATAAACAATAAAGTAAATATGCATGAACAATAAATAGAAATATTGGATGACATGTTGAATACACATTACAAGCATGTTCGCATAGAATCAAGCATAGCATTGGACTCAAGAAATAAAAACAGTTTGTTATTAACCAATTAGTTTAGGTCTTGTTTCCTCACCTTAGCTTGCTAGTAGATCATCTTTCAAGCTTTAAGAATCACCTTTATATTGATATGATATTGTTAGAAGACCTAATAAAGTTAATAGAATTTAGTTAGATTTTATTCCAATTTTTTCAACTTGCTGTAAACTGGGGGTAGCAGGACAGGTCGATGCTAGGGTAGCAGTATACTGCGACCCCCTATAGTAGGGTCGATTCCAGGGTCGATGGGTCCATCGACCCTAGGTGCGACCCCCTGTGGATTTGGTCGATAAATCACCTTTTGGTCCATTCTCTCTTGTTTGAATCCTATGGCTTCCTTCCATAGTCCATTCCATACACTTCCTATGGTTTAGAACTACTCTTTACATATCATATGGTTTAGTTGATCTCCTCCATGGTTTCCATTGAAACTTAATCATGGATTGATGGTTTGGGGTTTCTCCTACATCATACTTTTCTCATTAACTATTTTAAGTCTCACAAAATACATAGAATTAGTATTCTTACTCGAGAAGAGTATTGCTTCTCTGAAACTCTTCTCCTTTTGCCTTCTTCTCTACTTTCCTTCTCTTCTTCTTCTCTTCCTTCCCTTCTCTTTATCTCAATTCAATTAGGGTTCTAAAAGGAGTGAAAGAGGCTTAGGGACGTCCTATTTATAGAGTAGAAACTCCTAAATAAGTCCCATTGAGATTAGGAAAGGTTTCAATTGAAATTAGGAAGGTTTCCAAATTTCTGTTTCTGGCGGCAACTGGGGGTCGATGAGGGGGTCGATGATCCCGTCGACCCCTGATTTTAAAATGTCTGACCCCTGGTTAAAAACTGAGGGTCTGACTTTTTGTACTGGGGGTCCGACCCCACCTCACTGGGTGTGCGACCCTCGCCCCTTTTTGAGTGTTTTTGGGTCAGTTTAATACCTGGGATCATGATCTCCTTCACGCACTTGGTCCATTTGGCTCGATCATGATGGGTAGACTTGGTTCAAGGTGGTAAAACCGGGTTAGATTGACACGGGTCTTACACGTGGGGTCGTAGAACCCGTCGACCACACGTCCAAAAATTGCGACCACACGTCCCAGACTCTAGTGGTCTCATTATTCTGAGGTGTGGTCGACCCTACCTTTTTAGGTATGTGACCACACACTCCTAATTAGATGATTTTGGGTTCAATTTCATACCTAGCCTTGTGGTTTGTTTACACACTTGGTCCGCTTGGTCCGACCATGATAGGAAGACCTGATACAAGGTGGTAAGACCGGATTAGTACGATACGGGTCTTACATGATAAGCCCGATAAACCTAGTCTGGACCAAGCCGGTCTGAAATCAGCCCAATAAGCCTAGCCCAATAACAACTCGACATCGGACAGGCCCGTTAGTTATTGTGTCCAGTGTAGCCCACCCTAGCCCGAACCCTTAATGGACACGTTTTGGGTTAGGCTTGTAAAACCCGACATCGTTTCAGCCTAAACCGGCCTATTGACACCCTTACACCGAGCTATGGGTCCAACTATTACTACAGCAACAGAATGAGTCACGATGGACCCAGTTCAAATAACGGAACTAGGTTTGGCACTGCTGCAATCCCAAACTACATGGCTACCACAGAATTGGCGAAAGCTCGGATTAGATTGTAGAGTGCACCACGGCAATGACCATCGATGTTGAAGAGAGAGATTTTGTCTGTAATTAATGAAAATATAACTAGCGGAAAATGAAGCGAGATTCGTCTAGAATTTATGAAAGTGAAAAGTAAGACATTTGTTATGTTTTAAAAGGGTAAAAAAATAACTCTATAATTGCCTTAGGGTAACATTGACATTAAAATCTTAAGGGAGAAAACATGTCTGCATAAGACCTATCCTAATGGCCATGGTTTGTCTAATAATTACGTTTTAAATTAGATAAGGTAAGTGCCATTATTGACTATAATGGAGGTTGGTTGAAATTACATTAAACCTCAGGGGAGGTGTGTGAAATTTTCCCTTAAATATTTACAAAATTATACTTTACTAACAAACTTAGAACATAAGTACTAGGAAATTTTCACCACCTTCCTCGAGGTATACCCTAAGGTCAACCACCCCCCATTACTATTAATAATGACAATCGGCCTCCACAATGTTTGTTTTTTAGGCATGTGTTGGAAATCAATGAATGTATGTTGAAGATTGAGCTTCACTTGTTTGGTAGCAGATGAAATCTCTAGCCGCTTAAACTTGGGCAATTGCAATGTTTTCTTGAAATAGATATCAAAGATTTTGAATTTCAGTTTCAATGGTTTGTCAATGATTTTTACTTGTTTCATGGTAAGAAGCATGAGCGTGGGTTCTCAACAACAAAACCGTGTTTTGTTTCGAGAAGAGGCTGGAGTTAAGGATGTAAATGGATGGCCAAAAATCCTGATCCGATTTGAATTTGCATCCGTTTAGGGGAATTTGAATTCTATTCGGATTTGGATGTGAATTCGAACAATCGGACTTGGGAATTTGGATTTCATTCATACGGATCAGATTATATCCACTTTGTTTAAGTGTACATTTATTATTGTCTTAAGGTCGGTTAAATAACCTTTAATATTAAAATAATCTCTTAGGAGGCAGGATGGACATAACTTTAGAATAAATGAAGAAAAGAAGATAAGATATTAAAAGAACAGCTCATTTCATTTTTTTCCTCTTATTATAATACTCAATTGAGGGGACATTCCATCATTACTTTATCCTTCAACAAAATAGAATCCTTAGTTTTTCTATTCTACCTGGAGACTGGAGCCACAAGAATTTTAGGGTTTTCTTTATTAGCGGAGGAGGATGGAACAAAGACAGAACTCTATCGTAGCTACGAGTTTAGTGTTTTCTAGACTCCTATTTTATTGAGTTAAAGGAAAATCTAGGGTTTCCTCCGGTAGCAGCGCCGACGTGGGTCTCATCCTCAATTTGGACGACTATCTGATCTGATTCATCTTCCAACTCTTTTGTTTTTCCCACTTTTGTGTTTCTGTTCTTCTTCCACTCCGCACTCTTCCCACAATCATACTATTATCCTTATTTTACTCATTTAATAAAATTATTGAATGTTAATCTTTTTGGTGGGTTTCTCCGACGATATGACATTGTTTAGTTTTGCTTCATGGAGGTAAGATTCTTTCTCTAATCTTTCTTTCTTCTTCTCTTCTGGGTTTTATTCGGGTTTCGATGGTCATGTAAATGGAGGTTTTGTGGTTAGAGATAGTGCAACTTTGAAGACAATGAAGAGCTACTCTTGAGTAGAGGAATCAATCTCATTAAAAATTAAATATCACTCACTTTAGCTTCAGATTTGATGGTGCATCGTGAGACACATTTCCCCAAAATGGTGTTGTCTTGTGAGTTTGAGGTTTTAATTTATTTTTCTCCAT
>CM053276.1:84641246-84784189 GCA_028583415.1 Protea cynaroides | reverse complement strand
TGATTCAGGTTGCAAAGGTGGAAACCGCCATGGACCTTTCATTTTGCCCAAGTTTGTTTTGTTGTAAATTTTCTCACGCACATGTTATTTGAAGTGAAAATTTTCCAACTTGTAAATTGTTCCTTTTTTATTTTATTTTATTTTATTTTTTGCATTTATGTTATGTTATAGCAAACAATGAACATTCGTATTTTACAATTTTTTTCCCACCATTATGCTTGGAAACAAATGGAGAAGGCAAATTAGCATGCCCATTGAATTGAAAACAACAGTTTTGTGATGGTATCCTCCTTCAAATGGTGGAAGTGGTAGCAACAGCAATATGTGACAAAAGATTTAGATCTTATCCTAAAATGAGTTGCCCTATAATTGTTGTAGATAGTTTATAGCTAAATGGCTTTGGGGTCAAACCATTCTATTAATGGATGCATTGTATTGATTGCTGCTTTAGAGTTTCCGATAGAACAATCATTCTCTTGCATTGTAATTTCATGGTATTGGCTGTTCTCATTTAACATGTAATTCCTTGCTCAATCTAATTTGTGTTGTGCATGGATGTGTAATGTCTTAAATCCTTGCTTAATCTCGTTAAAGATTGTCACACTTGAAGTGATAACGATCTCTCCATCTCAGTTAATCGACATTATGGAGGATGTATGCAAAAATCGGATCAATGATTTACCAGAGGATAAAAAGGTTTGTTCCTTTTTCATGTGACTGATGGTTTTCTAATTGGAAGTTATACTCTCTCTCTCTCTCTCTCTCTCTCACTTTTGTGTGTGTATGTGTGTGCGTGTGTCTACCTCAACCCTAAAATAAAAAATAGTTATGCATTTGTAACTCCGAAGGAATAACAGTAAACAAGGAGATTTCATTCTACCTCAACCTTGTAGTAGAAAACTATTTTGCGTGTGTAACCCAAAAGGAAAAGTACCCCAATACTAATTGTAAGATTTCTTACATCTAATAAATTCTAAACCTAATTTCCTCTCAACTCGCTTTTTGAGTCTTAAAGAGGCATATTTATGAAATAATTGCTTATTTCACTCTCTTTTGGTAGAATGGAAATTTTATTCAAAAACAAAAGAAAACAAATATGTTGTCTTCTAAAACATCGTTAATAGGTTAAGAGGAAAATAATCTGACAAAAAAAAGAAGAAGTAAATGTCATAATAATATAGCAACTAAATCATAGAAAAACGTGCACATTAACAAAATTCGAAATATAGAGTTTTGTTGAGCAGATGAAGCAAAACACCATAATTTTATCTATTGACTTTTTTATTTTGTTATTTTGTATTGGAATCCACCTAGTCTTCCATTCTCTTAGTTTTTGTCTTACATTAGATTTTTTTTATTTTTTTTTTCTCCCCCTCCCCTCCCCTATTTAGTTTATTATTGGATATTTTTTTTGGTTATTGGCTTGTTGATGTATATTTCTTGATAATTATTTATTCCACAATTGATAGATGCTTTTATCAAATCAAAGATGGATGGAAATATTAATAGTGTTGGATCAATTTCTACTACCATAAATGTTTTCACACCTAGTAGTGAGGGTATGAGTCTATTAATCCATCCTATGCTAGTGAGAAAGACAAAAGAAAGGACAAGACATTTGTAGGTGTAGAAGTAACACCTTCTCAATCTAAACATCAAAAAACTACGTCTAATGTTTGGAATGACTTTAAAAGGGTTGTGAATGGGGACAAAAGTGTGACAGCTTCTTGCAAACACCGTGGGAGGGTTCAAGTGTCATGGGTGTCAATCATTTTAATCTCATAGAAAAACATGTAGGAGGAGGACCCATAAAGATGTTGGCTTGCAGCTTTTATCAATGTCTAAGAGTAGTAATGAGTTGACTCTTAAATTGGTCAATTTCATGTTTGTTCCAATAATTAATGGAAAGGATTTTACTTGATTAACTACCAGGTATTCTTTGCCATTAATATGGTGAGTATGAATATTTTCAAGCATATGCACATAATATGAATCCTATGGTCAAATTTAATTTAAGAACTAATGTGAGAACGGATGTTATGGATGCTTTTCAAGAGAAGAGAAAATTGTATGAGCATCTGGAGTTAGTATAACAATAAATTTGTTGACAACGGAACATTAGAATATTGGTTATTGCGTGATTACTTTTCATTATATTGATGAAGGTTGAAACTTCAATAAAAAGATTATTTTTTATAAGTTGCTTCCTACCCCCCATAGTGGAGAGGCTATTAGTGAGCATATAAAGGCTTAGTTATTAAGTTGGAGTCTTGATAAAAATATTCTCCATTGCAGTAGACAATGCATCACTAATGAAGTCATGATCAAGCATATAAAGCAAAGGATTTGATGCGGGACCCGGGTTGGAAAACCCTAATTGGATCTGCTGTGGGCCCACCCAAACTTGTATAGTACTCAACATTCACCAATCTGGAAATAGAGTGTTGTTTTCTTCTTTCCAACAAAATGAAGAGGCTGAAGATTGGTTTGCCTTTGAGAGAGAATAACTTAGTGGATAGGTCTCAGATTGAACTGAGATTTTAGTAGGAGATCGCAAACTGCAATCGAAATCAACATTCACAAATCTGGAAATAGAGTGTCGTCTTCTTCCTTCCAACAGAATGAAGAGGCTGAAGACTGATTTGCCTTTGAGAGAGAATAACATAGCGGATAGGTCTCAGATTGATTTGAGATTTTAGGAGGAGATCGCAAATTGGAGGAGCTATCAATGATGCACCATGCTAGGAGGATTGAGCCCGGATTGAGCAAATTGAAATCTGCAAGTGTTCCCAGGCGGTAGTTGCAGGTTGGGCTTGATTGTAGATCTTGTTGCTCATGCTGGAAAGGGTCTATTTTGGTTCGCAGAGATGAAGGAGAGAGATGAAAGAGGAGGAAGAGAAACGCACTCACTTTTGCCCGCAGGCTCACTACCAATAACTCAATTCTTTATTCCATTTCAATCTAAAAATAATAATGCTATTACATGTTCTTTTAAAGATAAAACTTTCCTAATACTAATTGAAATAAAATTAGTAGCTAAATAAAATCCTTAATGAAGATGATAACCATAGCCTATTACTTGCTTAAATATTTCCTAAACTTCTTATCTAAATTTCCCAAAATAAAAGATTACAAATACCCCAATTAAATCCTGCAAAGATTCCTATCCAAGCCAATCTCAACTTGTAGGCCCACTGCTGCATCAACTCTTGCCGACTTAAAAAATTCGTTTCAATTCGTCCAGGAATTTTGCAGAAGCGAAGGAAGAAGTTCGTGGGATGCACATCTAACCACAGCCCGTAACAGAATTCCGGTGATGCACGAGTGATAGGGATGTCATCCTCAAGTTGTGGGACCCGTTCTTCAAAGAATGATGGTGGGATCACAAATTCCATCGTCATGTCGTCACAAACGATTTCGGGTGCTCCAGTATGGTCCTTCTTAACTTCTTGATGTTCTTGAATAATTTCTTTCTTCGGAAATTCGTCAGGACTGAATGTGATCAACCCACTGCTTTTAATTTCCTTGGTTTTCCGTTGATGATCATCTCATATCTCTATTAGGCTTTGCATTTGTCGACGGATATCAAGCAAGATGTCAAGAACCATCATCTGATCCATATTTGCTGCCAGGTTTAACTCTGATACCATTTGATGCGAGACCTGGGTTGGAAAACCCTAATTGGATCCGTTGTTGGCCCACCTTAACTTGTATAGTTTTCAACATTCACAAATCTGGAAATAGAGTGTCGTCTTCTTCTTTCCAACAGAATAAAAGCTCCACTCTCTGCTATCTTCATGCGTGTGATCCCTAACTGCTCTACTTCACTCTCTACTTCTCTCTTCAGGCGAAACCCTAAATGCAGATGCTCTCCAATCCCTAACTGCTCAACTCCACTCTCTGCTTCTCTCTTCATGTGAAGCCCTAACCCTCGATTCTCTCCAATCCCTGTATCTTTCTGCCTCGACCTCCACTACATCGGTGATCAGTTACTTCACCTTCAATTCTCTCCAATCTCCCCCAGCCCACAGGGTTTATATCTCTCTCTCTCAAACTTCTTCCTGGTATCCATTCTCCAATCTCTGAATGGATTAGTAGGAAGGTTCGATTCCTTTATTAATCAATTTGAGTCCATCTAGATTGATCTTGGTGTGAGGGTTTTTGGGACCTGAGATTTGTTTTGATTTTGCTTTTACAGAATCTCACTATTGAGCGAGTCTTCCTTCTCATCGCTCCATCAACAAGGGTTCGGATTTGGAGCACACAAAAGCAATCACAAAGGCACCAAGTACCCTTCTCTCTCTCTCTCTCTCTCTCCCCCTCCCTCTCTCCCCCTCCTTCTCCCTCCTGTGTTTTTGTTTGTGTGGGTACTGATTTCACAAATCCATACTTGCCATTTTCAAATATTCTTTGATGGAATAATGGTTCTGTGTTTTTGTGTGCGTGGGTACTGTGCTTCAAAAATTCCTCTGGAATGACAATATTGGAATTTGGAAAATGTGGAATGACCTGAATATGACTATTCACTGTTTGAAGGTTTCAATGTGGAAAACTAAGGAAATTGCTACTGGCAGTGAGTGTAATTGACAAAGTTGGGATGTGTAAGGTGACAATACCGTCCCCAATTAGGCAATGTATAAAATAATTTAAACTCACTCGATTCAATTTTTTCTTAGCGAGGATGCTAAGCACCTCCTATTTATCAGTAAAACTGAATGGGTGTTCAGTTGACTCTGTAGCACAGTTCTTAAAACCACTGTGATGTACTAGAGAAACCCATGCAGGTGTAGTTTTTAACCTGTTCAAAGACAATTGAGTTTTTCCATAAATTACAAAGTATAACAGAGACAGCATATTCTGCAGGAACATCTTTAGAGTTGCTAGCCCAAGGATGGGACAACCAGTCCTTTAAGGTTTAGTCCAAGAAAGTGGCGTGAAGTACAACTGAGTAGGGTCATTTGGGGATGCTTGGGGAGGGGGTCTCTTTACACTGGTTCAGTTTAAGGAGATAAAATTTGCAGATTTAAGAGTTTCAATTATCTTGAACAAGGAGAAAGCATTCACAACTTCAATGTTAAAAAAAATTAAAAAAGAAGATAAAAGTGGTGAGAAAGCAGAAGTTTGGTTTCCATCCATGACTAACCGTGCTAAAGAAGTATTCTTATCATCTACTAATCATAATTATATGAACTGAGAGAGGATGGAGAAATTTCTTTATGAAGACAGACTCCACCTTGGAGACTAGCAAGTGACTTGTGATGCGGATAGTGTTTCAGAGTTTCAGTTCCACCACATTGGACTGATAGTTGATGACAAGTTAGTATTTCAATAGAAGACTATTAGGGTGTGGCTGTATCTTATAGGGGTAGTTTGGCCCAAATCCACCTTAAAATTGCTGGGACTACTATGCTTTTCAACCCACAGGCTGGGCCAGGGTTGGGATTTTCAGGCTTGGCAGCTGGGTAGGGCAGGAAAGGGCTGGGCACAGATATGCAAGATAAGAGCTATAGATTAAATATTATAGCTTATATTTAATATACATAATTAATTTAATATATTTGACATATAAACATTCAGGTTAAAATTTATTCTTTCTCATTTTTGTGTAAAAAATATGACATAAATGTTAAAAACAGAGCCAAGTCCTGACCTGTCCTGAGTCCGGCAAGGCTGGGCTGCGCAATCGGGACACAATATGTTAAATGAGATGTGGGGAGCACATGAGAATGAAGGAGTTGAGGATACTGCAATGGATGAGCATACAAGGAATCAGAGTGTCGAGACAGTGAATATTAAACAGTTGATGGAAGATGTAGATCAAGAGTTGTATCCGGGAAGCCGAAAGTTGACGAGACTAAAACTTTTGCTTCGCCTATATCACATAAAGTGTTGATACAAGCTGAGCGACAAAGGGTTCACTGTCTTATTGGAGTTATTGAAAGAGAGTTTTCCTGAGCCAAACTCTTAACCGAATTCTTTGTATGAAATGAAGAAAATCATCAAGGAATTAGGACTCGACTACGATAAAATTGACGCATGCCCGAGAGATTGTATATTGTTTTGGAAGGGAGCAGCCAAGTTGGATTCATGTGAAATGTGTGGGTCATCAAGATATAAATCTGGTGATAATAAAATATCAATTAAGACGTTACATCATTTCCCTTTGATCCCATGACTGCAAAGGTTATATATGTCATCTAAGAAATCAGCTGATATGCATTGGCATCGCGAAGATCGCACTGACGATGGTAGGTTAAGGCACCTAGCTGACTCTAAAGCATGGAAGGAGTTTGATAAGCTGTACCTGGATTTTCGCAAGGGCCCTCATAATGTTAAGCTAAGGCTAGCAAGTGATGGATTTAATCCGTTTGGAAATAAGAGTATCACCCACAGCACATGGCCTATTGTGGTGATTCCTTACAACCTACCACCGTGATTGTGCATGAAACTGTAACCACCCCATTTTTGCCAAACCCAGTCATCCAAGCTCAATTAAATCCAATCTCAACCTAACCCAGTCGATCCTTGTCAGATCGGACCAGTCAACCCAAGTTTTGGTCCAATCCGATCAATCCACCCCAGTCTAGCCCGGATCAACCTGAACCAAACTGGTTCAGCCCATGTGCATGTGCTATATATATATATATATATATATATATATATATATATATATATATATATATATGAATGGGTATGTCGGCTAGTTGGGCAGAGAATAGGAAAGAACATAATGTTGGAAAGAAAGAAATCTATGGTGGGAGGAGATTTTGGAAAAGAAGAAATAAAAATAGAAAGAGTGAAGAGGAGATTGGTTGATGGGAATAGAAAGATAAAAATAAAAAAAATTAGAATCAAGGAGAAAGAAAGAATGAAAGTGGGGAAGGGATTTCTTTTTAAAAGAAGCTGGCTATGAGGTGTCATAAGGAGAATCCGTGAGGTTTCTCTAGAAAGGAAAGATGAGGGAGAGAAAATCCATGAGGTTTCCCTAGATTGGAAAGAAAGAGAAAAAAAGATCTCAAAACAAAAGGAAAGAATGAAAGAGGGGGAGAGGATTGAGAACTCAGTCAGAGAAAAGGAATTGAAAAGAAAAAAAAATCAAAATTAAGAATAGGAAGAATGTAAAGTTGGAAAGAGAAAAAATCAGAATGAGGAAGGGAGGAAGCCGATTGAGAGAGGAAGGGAGAATGGAGGGAATTGGATAAAAAAAAAAAAAAAAGAGGAGAGAAAATGGGAACGTGTGAAGGTTGCTCTCCCCAAATTCATAAAAGGAGAGAAAACCAAGAGAAAGAAAAAAAAAGAAAGGATCTAAAAAAAAAAAGGAGAAAGGATGAAGATCGATGAGAAGAAGTTAGAAGAAGAGGAGGGAGAAGAAGATTCAGGTAAGCCACCGCCACCCTTTTCTCCTTGCTTTATTTTTTCTTCTTCTTCTCCTATTGCTATTAGCCAAACACTCCACTCATAAACCTGCATAACACCTAATCTGATCATCACTCACATGTATAGTCATTAGCCAATCCTTCCATCTCTATGCTACCTTGCACCTCCACCACATT
This sequence comes from Protea cynaroides, assembly GCA_028583415.1. Taxonomy (NCBI): domain Eukaryota; kingdom Viridiplantae; phylum Streptophyta; class Magnoliopsida; order Proteales; family Proteaceae; genus Protea; species Protea cynaroides. The sequence continues at coordinate 84,776,636 of CM053276.1, read as the reverse complement.
CCATACACATCACCCACCTATTTTCCATTAACCCATTAACCGACACCTACACCATCCATCCCTCAAGATCCATTGATCCCATGTGATGTTAAATTTCAAGAGTGATTAATCTCCCATGTGAATTCAAATTTTTAATAGGAATGATCTACTATGCTTAGAAATTTTATGTGATTGATTTACTATTCTTGAAAATTTTTATGAGATGAAATCCCATTGTGATGCCTAATTTTAATGAGAGAAAATCTGATCTGTGATGTTCAATTTTAATGAGGAAATCTGATCTATGATGTTCAATTTTAATGAGAGAAAATCTGATCTGTGATGTTCAATTTTAATGAGAGAAAATCTGATTTGTAATGTCCAATTTTAATGAGATGGATCCCATTGTGGTGTCTAATTTTAATGAGATGAAATGAAATCCCATTGTGGTGCCCAATTTTAATGAGATGAAATTCCATTGTGATGTCCAATTTTAATGAGATGAAACCCCATTGTGATGTCCAATTTTAATAAGATAAAATCCCCTTGTGATGCCCAATTTTAATGAGATGAAATCCCATTGTGATGCTCAATTTTAATAAGAGAAAATCTGATCTATGATGTCTAATTTTAATGAGAGAAAATCTGATCTGTGATGTTCAATTTTAATGAGGGAAAATCTGGAAAATCTGATCTATGATGTTTAATTTTAATGAGGGGAAATCTGATCTATGATGTTCAATTTTAATGAGAGGAGATGAAATTCATTGTGATGTTCAATTTTAATGAGAGAAAATCTGATCTGTGATGTTCAATTTTAATGAGAGGAAATCTGATCTATGATGTTCAATTTTAATGAGAGGAAATTTGCTCTGTGATGTTCAATTTTAATGAGAGAAAATCTGATCTACAATGTCCAATTTTAATGAGATGGATCCCATTGTGATGTCCAATTTTAATGAGATGAAATAGATCCCATCGTGATGTTCAATTTTAATGAGAGAAAATATGATCTGTGATGTTCAATTTTAATGAGAGAAAATCTAATCTGTGATGTCCAATTTTAATGAGAGAAAATCTGATCTGTGATGTCCAATTTTAATGAGATGAAATCTGATCTGTTATCTTTGATTTTTTTTATGTGAAAAAACTGACCATTTGATGTTGAGCCCTTAATCTTAAGTTTTATGTGAAATTTACCTTTGATCATGGAATCAGAACCGTTGGTTCTTAATTTGAGCATGATATGATCTGAGTCAATATTTGTGCATCTGTGATGTTTATATTGTTATATTTTGCATGCATTACCATGTTTAGATAGAATATTCTATTTTTGGCAATAACTTCATTTCTGTAACACCCTAGTTGAACTGCCATATATGCACACTTCTAGAAGACAATCTAGGTGTGGGGACATGCATTTAGGCACCCACATTCTTGGGAAGGGTATAATGAAAAATAATAAAAGTTTTAACAAAGAAAGAAAATACATTGTAAAACCTTCCAAAATTCGAGCTTAAGATGAAAGGGGTAGTTTAAGACAATCCCTGCCCCTCAGCATACTTCAACCTAGAACAGGTTGCTCCTTAGACTTAGAACAGGTTCTAAATCCTCAACCTAGAATAGGTTCTAAATCCTTAACCTAGAACAGGTTATCTCACCATTTTCGAACTACGCGGATTCTGATTTCTAGGGCAAACCCTAGGATACGTAGGCCATTTGGGAGCATCCCAAATTCAGATCTACGCCTTAGTCCACTCGGACTATCCATAGATCCACTAGGATATCCATCCACTTTTTGACCCAGAAAGAGTTATCCACATTTCGACCCAGGAAGGGTTATCCACATTTCCGCCCAGAAAGAGTTATCCACTTTTTGACCCAGAAAAGGTTATCCACATTTCGACCCAGAAAGGGTTATCCACATTCAAACCTAGAAAGGGTTATCCACATTCCGACCCAAAAAGGGTTATTCACATTCTGACCCAGAAAGGATTATCCACATTCCAACCCAGAATGGGTTATCGACATTCCAACCCAGAATGGGTTATCCACATTCCAACCCATAATGGGTTATCTACGTTCCGACCCAGAAAGGGTTGTCCACATTTTAACCCAAAAAGAGTTGTCCACATTTTGACTCAGAAAGGGTTATCCATATTTCGACCCAGATAGGGTTATCCATATTTCGACCCAGAAAGGGTTATCCAAATTTCAATCAATCTAAATTCGGATCCATGGTCCACTTGGATTATCCACTCACCTACTAGGAATACCTACTTTAATTGACTCATGACCCTTAGATTGGATTTTTGGTCCATCAGAGATTGGGTAAGCGTTAGGTTACGGATATGGGAAGGGGTTAGGCACCCAAACCACCCAATCAAAATCGGTCTCCTATACCTTTCCTATGTTAGACTCTATCTATTAAACCGAACCAAACCAAGTGGTTTGATATCATTGAACCGAATCTGGATCCTTCCAGATTGCCTACGTATCTCGGACTTCTTCCGAAAATCAGGTTCACCATCGTAGTTCAGGTGTGATTAAAGTTTATGGCTGTGATTTATGCCTGTGCATGATTAAGTTCATTGTTCAAGTTGAAATTTATGTTTGAAAGGCTAAGAAACCCTATGGGTTAGGATCTGGATAGTTCATGTGAACTGATAGATAGTCCTAGTGGATCTAAGAATGGATAACCCTTTCTGGGTCTGAATGTGGATAACCCTATTTGGGTCAAAATGTGGATAACCCTTTTTGGGTCAAAATATGGATAACCCTTTCTGGGTCAAAATATGGATAACCCTTTCTGGGTCAAAATGTGGATGGATATCCTAGTGGATCTATGGATAGTCTGAGTGGACTAAGGTGTGGATCCGAATTTGGGTTTTTCCCAAATGGCCTAGTAGGTGAGTGCATAGTCCAAGTGGAACATGGATCCGAATTTAGATTGATTGAAATCTGGATAACCCTTTCTGGGTCTGAATGTGGATAACCCTATCTGGGTCGAAATATGAATAACCCTTTCTGGGTCGAAATATGAATAACTCTTCACTATGAGGACAAAGATGGATGGATTTTGGGGAGTCGCCACCTAGATTAATGTCTAGGACCTCAGAAATGTGTAATCTCACCCCAAGGTAAGACTTTAATTGACTCATGACCCTTAGATTGGATTTTTGGTCCATCAGATATTGACTAAGCGTCAGGTTACTGTTATAGGGAGGGGTTAGGCACCCAAATCGCCCGATCGAAATCGGTCTCCTATACCTTTCCTATGGTAGACTCTATCTATTAAACCGAACCAAATCAAATGGTTTGATATCCTTGATCCGAATCTGGATCCTTCTAGATTGCCTACGTATCTCGGACTTTTTTCGAAAATCAGGTTCACCATCGTAGTTCAGGTGTGATTAAAGTTTATGACTAGGATTTATGCTTGTGCACGATTAAGTTCATTGTTCAAGGTGAAGTTTATGCTTGGAAGGATGAGAAACCCTATGGGTTAGGATCTGGATAGTCCATGCGAACTGATAGATAGTCCTAGTGGATCCAAAAATGGATAATCCATGCAGGTTGAACTAGGTATTCCTAGTAGGTGAGTGGATAGTCTAAGTGGACCATGGATCTGAATTTAGATTGATTGAAATCTAGAAAACCCTTTCTAGGTCTGAATGTGGATAACCCTATTTGGGTTGAAATTTGGATAACCCTTTCTGGGTCAAAATGTGGATAACCCTTTCTGGGTCAAAATGTGGATAACCTTTTCTGGGTCAAAATGTGGATGGATATCCTAGTGGATCTATGGATAGTCCGAGTGGACTAAGGCGTGGATCTGAATTTGGGATTCTCCCAAATGACCTACGTATCCTAGGGTTTGCCCTAGGAATCAGAATCTGCGTAGTTCGAAAATGGTGAGATAATTTGTTCTAGGTTAAGGATTTAGAACCTATTCTAGGTTGAGGATTTAGAACCTAATCTAAGTCTAAGGAGCAACCTGTTCTAGGTTAAAGTATGCTGAGGGGCAGGGATCGTCCTAAACTATCCTTTTCATCCTAAGCTCCAATTTTGGAAGGTTTTACAATGCATTTTTTTTCTTTGTTAAGAGTTTTATTATTTTCTATTATACCCTTCCCAAGAATGTGGGTGCCTAAATGCATGTCCCCACACCTAGATTGTCTTATAGAAGTGTGCATATATGGTAGTTCAACTAGGGTGTTGCAGAAATGAAGTTATTGCAAAAAATAGAATATTCTATCTAAACATGGTAATGCATGCAAAATATAACAATATAAACATCACAGATGCACAAATATTGACTCAGATCATATCATGCTCAAATTAAGAATCAACGGTTGAAATTCCATGATCAAAGGTAAATTTCACATAAAACTTAAGATTGCTCAACATCAAATGGTCAGATTTTTCACATAAAAAAAATCGAACATAACAGATCAGATTTCATCTCATTAAAATTGGACATCACAGATCAGATTTTCTCTCTTTAAAATTGGACATCACAGATTAGATTTCCTCTCATTAAAATTGAACATCACAGATCATATTTTCTCTCATTAAAATTGAACATCACGATGAAATCTATTTCATATCATTAAAATTGGACATTATAGATCAAATTTTCTCTCATTAAAATTGAATATCACAGATCAGATTTCCTCTCATTAAAATTGAACATCATAGATCAGATTTCCTCTCATTAAAATTGAGCATCACCGATCAAATTTTCTCTTATTAAAATTGTACATCACAAATCAGATTTTCTCTCATTAAAATTGAACATTACAATGGATTTCATCTCCTCTCATTAAAATTGAACATCATAGATAAGATTTTCTTTCATTAAAATTGAACATCACAGGTCAGATTTTCTCTCATTAAAATTGAATATCATAGATCAGATTTTTCCTCATTAAAATTGAACATCACAGGTCAGATTTTCTCTCATTAAAATTGAACATCATAGATCAGATTTTCCCTCATTAAAATTAAACATCACAATGAGATTTCATCTCATTAAAATTGAATATCACAATGAGATTTCATCTCAACAATGGGATTTCATCTCATTAAAATTGGGCATCATAATGGGATTTTATTTCATCTCATTAAAATTAGACATCACAATGGGATACATCTCATTAAAATTGGACATCACAATGGGATCCATCTCATTAAAGTTGAGCATCACAAATCAGATTTCTTCTCATTAAAATTGAACATCACAGATCAGATTTCCTTTCATTAAAATTGAACGTCACGGATCAGATTTTCTCTCATTAAGATTGGGCATCACAATGGGATTTTATCTCCTCATTAAAATTGAACATCATAAATCAGATTTTCCCTCAATAAAATTGAACATCACAGATCAGATTTTCTCTCATTAAAACTGATCGTCACAATGGGATTTAATTTCATAAAAATTTCCAAGCATAGTAAATCAATCACATAAAATTTTTAAGCATAGTAGATCAATCATATTAAAATTTTAAATTTACATGGGAGATTAATCACTTTTGAAATTTAACATCACATGGGATCAATGGATCTTGAGGGATGGATGGTGTAGGTGTCGGTTAATGGGTTAATGAAAAATAGGTGGGTGATGTGTATGGAATGTGATGGAGGTGCATGGTAGCATGGAGGTGGAGGGGTTGGCTAATGGCTACACATGTGAGTGATGATCAGATTAGGTGTTATGCAGGTTTATGAGTAGAGTGTTTGGCTAATAGCAATAGGAGAAGAAGAATAAAAAATAAAGCAAGGAGAAAGGGTGGCGGTGGCTTACCTGAATCTTCTTCTCCCTCTTCATCTTCTAACTTCTTCTCATCGATCTTTTTCCTTTCTCCCCTTTTTTTTTTTAGATCTTTTTTTTTTCTTGGTTTTCTCTCCTTTTATGAATTTGGGGAGAGTAGCCTTCACGTTCCCTTTTTCTCTCCTCTTTTTTTTTTTTTTTTTTTTTTTTTTTTTATCCAATTCCCTTCCTTTCTCAATCGGCTTCCTCCCCTCCTCATTCTGATTTTTTCTCTTTCCAACTTTACGTTCTTTTCTATTCTTAATTCTGATTTTTTTTTCTTTTCAATTCCTTTTCTCTGATTGAGCTCTCAATCCTCTCCTCCTCTTTCATTCTTTCCTTTTGTTTTGAGATCTTTCTTTCCAATCTAGGGAAACATCATGGATTTTCTCTCCCTCATCTTTCCTTTGTAGAGAAACCTCACGGATTCTCCCTATGACACCTCACAGCTAGCTTCTTTTAGAAAGAAATCCCTTCCCTACTTTCATTCTTTCTTTCTCCTTGATTCTAATTTTTTATTTATTTTATCTTTCTATTCCCATCAACCAATCTCCTCTTCACTCTTTCTATTTTTATTTCTTCTTTTCCAAAATCTCCTCCCACCACCGATTTCTTTCTTTCCAACTTTATGTTCTTTCCTATTCTCTGCCCAACTAGCCGACATACCCATATATATATAGCACATGCACATGGGCTGAACCAGTTTAGTTCAGGTTGATCCGGGCTAGACTGGGGTGGATAAATCGGATTAAACCAAAACTTGGGTTGACTGGTCCGATCTGACAAGGATTAACTGGGTTAGGTTGAGATTGGATTTAATTGAGCTAGGATGACTAGGTTTGACAAAAATGGGGTGCTTACAGATGCCCCTCCTTAGCCGAGATTGTTACAATTGAAGGCTAAAGCAAAAAAACCACATTTTTTATATGAGTGAGATTGCTTATTGGGCTGCACTTAGGGTAATTTGTCCTAAACTGCCTACGTATTCTAGGGTTTACCCTAAAAATCAGGCCCAGAATGTAGTTTGACTGGCAAAAAAACTTGCTCTTCTTGGAAAGTTGGTGATTGTTCTTCTTGTATGAAGCTAGGCTGTGAATACAAGGCTCATTTGTAGGCTGGGAACCTCTTCTTACTGAGGTGGGACTCATAATGCAAGGTATGTGCGGGCTTGATCCCGACTTGATCCATTTGTAGGCTGATAAACCTCTTCTTGTACGAGGCTAGGCTATAAATACAAGACTCATTTGTAGGCTGAAAACCTCTTTTTGCTGAGATGGGACTCATGATGCAAGGTACGCGTGGGCTTGAACCCGACTTGATCCATTTGTAGGTTGATAAACCTTTTCTTGTATGAAGCTTAGGCTGTGAATACAAGGCTGGTTGCACGAGCTTGGGCTCAGCTTTGATTTGTTTGAATGGAGGACTTATTGTCTTTTCTTTTGATTGAACTGAGATTCTTTTGATTTGCCATTTTGGGTTGAGTACCTACACTTGTCAGAACATTGAAAATTTCGTAGAGCATGTTATAATAAAAATCCTTGTTAGAATGAACATTTCGAATGGAGTGGGGAAACAAATGTTTCTTTATTGAATTTAAAGAGACATAGTTTATAAAACACACTAGAATTTAAAACCTTAAGATGCTATTGGTTTCTTGACTGGGGCAACTCTGGGGAGTGTTTGAACTTTTTGATTGTTCCATTCACGAGCAATGGTATCAACTAGATCTAATGTCAACTTTCTAGGAGGTTCACAATCAGTCACTTCTCTGCTAGTGCTTGTTGGGATATTGAATTGCTGAGGTAGCTTTGTTGGGAAATAGAATGAGGTATGAGTCAACCTCATGAACCGGACATGTAAACTATTCTCTATATTTGTAACAATCCGCTCTTGCTTCCACCAAGTGCATTTCAATCTGATATCTGCTGTAGTTATTTCTTTGAGGTGGTTGAACCAATTTGTGTTCATCTGATAGGCCATAGGATTTGTTTTTTTTGCCAATTAGTAGGGGTTGAGGGTCATTGCTTCAGATTTCTTAACCAATCCTAACCTTTCTATTAACCAAATTTGAAGTAGATATGGTGACCCGCTAAAATTGTCCAGCTTGAACTGATCTTGATGAGTTGAATATGATCCTAACATTGCTTATTCTTGGTCCAAATCATCAGATGGTTAGTTGTTGGACCTAATGCTGTTGCGAGAAGTTACACCGCTTACATTATAAATGGGATAAGGTTCCATATTAAGGCAATTGAGCTTAGTAAAAAAAACTCAAAATAGTGGGGTATTTGTAATGGCTTTCACTAGCAAATTCTCAAGTAGGAAGGATACACAACCGACTGATGGACATGAGGATTATTTTGGAGTTCTAACACAAGTGATCAAAGTGGAATACTCTGATCATGTTATTTCGCTGTGATAGGATTGATCCTAAAAAGGGTGTGCGTATGGATGAAATGGAGTTTACAACTATAAATTTAAAATACTTACTATACAGTGGACAAGGTCAGTTTCGACTTGGATTGGGGTTTTGGCCTGAAATCCTAAATTGCTTCCTCTCTGCTACCAAAGTTGGAATAAGGTTCCAGAGCATCATAAGAATGATGTATTTCTAGAGGTTCAGGTAAAAAAAGCCTATGTAATAGTACAAATTTTTTAGTGGATGTGTATCTATATTTTGAAGAATTGTTATAACTTATTTTAAAAAAAGTTATACTCATTGTTTATACTTCTTTATTATGTAGGAAAAATTCAATATAGGAGATGAAAGTTGGAAGTTCATTCTTAAGCAGTTGAACAAAAAATGGAAAGAGTTTAAGCATGAGTTGAAGGAGGTATATTATAAATACTCTACAGATGCAGAGAGGAGAGCTCATTTAGATAAATGTGTGGATATTGAGCAACGGGATTACCTACTAAGGGAGTGGAATTTGGAGGAGTCTAAGGTATACTATTCTTACTCATTTTTAACTTAAGATATCAAAATATGCAAAGTAAAACAGTCATTACTTGGCTGAAATCTTCTCTCTTGGTAGGCTATGGCGAAGCGTAATACGGAAAATAGAAAAGAGCAACATATGACTAAAACGATCGGAAGAACTCTTTATGCGTGTATAATGGAGGATGAGGTAATATACACCATAATTTAAAATCCGTACTACTGTTTATACTCCAAAATTTAATTTTTTTATGTTAATTTGTGAATTATTTCATCAGCGTTCAAGGTATCCAGAAAGGTTGTATCCCTCCCGTTTTGACTTGTTTAAAATAGTACATACTAAGAAGGATGGCAGTGCTTCTGACCCCACGTCAGAAGAGAAGATGGTACATCAGTAGAAAATTGTATAACGATGTCTTCAATATTAATTGCATAAAGATGTCTTTTGAAATCCTTTAATGTTAATTGTAGGTTGAGATGGAGAGTGCTCTCAATGATAGGCCTGAAGAGCTACGAAATGATAACACAATAAATATATCTATTTTCACATCTTTCATCGGACCAGATAATCATGGTCAAGTGCGGATGGTCAGCCATGGTAAAACTCCTAAAGATTTACATGGGACATTGGCAATGCGCGCCTGCAAACTTGGCTAAGGTGAATGAGCAATCATGTGGAAAAATCTCACAATTGGAGAATGAAATGACTCAACAGAAACAAACAATGGAAAAAGGTTAGCTCAGATGGAGGCTCAAATGGCATCCCAAATGGCTCAAACGGCATCCCGATCGTCTATGTTGACTTAATTAATACAGGAACGACAAAATCAGTAAGCGAGTCAGGTCTGTTTATTTAATTTCTCTTGAATGTTTTCTCTTATTCCCATCTTAATTTTTGTATGCTAACTTTCAATCCCCCCTTCCTTTGCAGTGGATGCCTTTGACCACTATTGAGAAGAGTGATATGATGCAAACAATTAGTTATAGTCAATGAAGAAATGACACACAGTAAAGGAATCTATTTTCACATCTGTTGTTGGTCTAGATAATCATGGTCGAGTGCGGATGGTTGGCCATGGTAAAATTCCTAAAGATTTACATGGGATAGCGGCAATGTGCGCTGCAAACTTGGCTAAGGTGAATGAGTAATTATGTGGAAAAATCTCACAGTTGGAGAATGAAATGACTCAACAAAAACAAACAATGGAAGAAAGGTTAGCTCAGATGGAGGCTCAAATGGCATCCCAAATGGCTCCAATGGCATCTCAATCGTCTATTTTGACTCAATTAATGCAAGAGCGACAAATTTTGTAAGCAAGTCAAGTCTGTTTATTTAATTTCTCTTGAATGCTCTCTCTCATTCCCATCTTAATTTTTGTATACTAATTTTTTCAATCCCCCCCTTCTCTCTTTTCATTGCAGTGGATGGCTTTGACCACTATTGAGAGGAGTGATATGATGCAGACAATTAGTTATAGTCAGTGAAGAACTTTGTATTTCTTATCATTAGTTGGACAGCTTGAAATTGTAGATATACAGTTTGAAGTTTTGACCTTGGATATCTTTGAATTATGCTTTTTATTAATTGGTTTATCACTTGTCATTAAATTTTGATATATTTGCAGTTTTTTTTATTGAAGAAAAGTGCAACAACTAATGGCTGTTTATTGATTATGCTTTTAAGATTAAAAAAGTAGGTTACTTTAAAGTATAATTTTCTCATATTTTCATTTATTAGATATGTTGGGCAGGTTCTGTATAAGACTGTTATTAAAGGGGTATAAGATGCATGCCTATATTTTTATCCCCTCCCCATGTCTCAATTATTAATTACTCTCTTAGAATTTACCTTCTTAATCTTTCTCAATTTTCTAACCAAGGTGAAAGAGAAGACACTCAAACTTATGGAAGATGTGGAGCAGCCTAAATCTGGGGTTCTTTCTAGGTATTTTTGTAAGACCTCTCTCTCCATTTCAACAACTTGTAAGACCTCTCTCTCTCTCTCTCTCTCTCTCTCTCTCTCTCTCTCTCCCTACGCTTTAAGATTGCTAATTATTTAGGTACCTTGGTTGCAGTCGATCCCTAGAGCATTTCTCAAGCACCTGGTTGATGAGATGAGTGAGGAAGGAGAAGCTACATTGATGATCCATCGATGTGCGTGGAAATCTTGGCATGTCAAGGACAAAGGGTTTTTGTTTTACAAAGGTTAGTCTGATTTCGTTGTTGATAATGGTATTCGACTTGGGTACTTTGTGGTTTTCAGCTACAAAGGTGCCATGGTTTTTAATTTTAGGATCATCAATCTCTGCGACTGTGAGAAAGAGTACTCCACAGCCATCAGTAGCCATTCCAATGGAAGCTCAGAGGCAGGAGAATGACGACAGGCAAGACACAGAGGAAGAAATCAAGAGTAAGTTTGTAAATACAAATAAAAATTACTACTTCTTGATGCCTTGATGGTGATAATGTTGGTTTAACACTTTAAATGTGATTTAATTGTGTTGTATGGTGCAGGCCATTCCCATGGATTTTGCCAGATATTATGGTCTGATGATAACACCTTCAAAGCAATCCTCAAAGATGAAAAGAGGAGGACGTGGTCAGTGAAATGGATAAGTACAGAAATGGTCGAGTGCTTCTGGGAGCTGGTTGGCATGAGTTCTTATCCGCAAATCACTTGAAGGAAGGACACTCCTGCCTCTTCATGCTCAATAACTCCGGCCAAATGATGTCTGCTATGGATTCCTTTTTCTCCCCCTTTTTTTTTTTAATTATAAATTCTTGAAAGCCCGGAAAAATAAGAAAATAGTTGGATACTAACACTTCCGATTCTAATGATTTCAGACATAAAGGAGGTGCAAATGCAATTGTGCTTGATGTTACTATATTCAGATCGTCTAGTGAGATGGGTTCCGGTGAAGAAAATATCGAACGTGCTGAGATTAAAACCATTACTGTACCTGGAAATCCATCATTTATGACCTCACTCAGGCCATTTAACCTTAAAGAGTCATTTGGTAAGAGCCCTTCATTGTATTATCATATTATTTGTTCATGGGATTTTTTTTATATTTTATTATTATTGAAGTGTGAGGATGAAGGTGGGTGTTTTGTTTCTCTTACAGAATGTTCTCATGGACTTTGCAAGATTGAATGGTCTTATGGGGAAACAGTGTGAGATGATCAAGAGACAGGAAGGGAAGGTCATGGAAGGTGCAGTTGTATCCGGTCAGTACTCTTTAATCATTGAACAATTTCTTCTATTTTTTGTATTGTTTGTTACAAGACTTGATTATAAGACTACTTGGCACAGAATCAAAAGGGTGTTTGAAGCTTAAGTGGTTCAGTAATATGGCGCCCATTGATGTGGCCTTCTTTGTCTCTACACCCTTGGATTCTTCCCCAACAGATAATTTTGATATCTTCTATCTTATATTTTGTCAATCCTGGTATGGGGTCATATGAGATTCATCAACTGTGATGAATCTCTGCAGCTTAAAGGAAATCTCAGTCAGTGATGCATTGTACCACACATTTCTGTCCCTGTTCTGAAGATTGGCTTTATTGTAATGTTTACTGCAAGATTTTAGTTGTTTTTAGTCATTAAAAAATGTAGCTAATAAAGGAATAATGTTTAAGAAGCCAATGCGGAGCAGCCTAACGGGGCTATTTCATGAGTTTTTTGATGATGCAGATGTTAAATTGATTGGTGTGGCGGCTGCTGGTTTTGGATTAGATAGTGGTAAGCATGCTGCTACTTTGACAAAAGGGGAGGTAGTGGTGTTGCATGGGGCTATGGGCTATGGGGTATTTGTTGCAGGATGATGATGGACAAATAGTTGAGCCGCATTATAAGTGCCAGGTACGAAATAAAAAATGATTGTCTATCCATGCTATTGGGTTCATATTGTTTCTTATATGCTACTTGTTTCTGCTTTCTCATTTATATGGTGAATGTAAATGATTCTTAGGTTGGATTACCCTGGGGTTGGACCAGAGCATAGTTTTTTGAAGTACATTGGGCGTGCTGATTACTATAGCACTACTGATGAAGAGGCACTAGAAGGTACAAACCCCCCCCCCCCACCCCCCCCCCCCCCCCCCCCCCCAAAAAAAATGATGAAAACACTTCACAAACAGCTAAACGGCATACTGAAAAAAGAAGCACTTTTCCTAGGAATTTCTAACAAAATTGACCAGCAAGGTATGAGCCACAAAAATACAATTAGCAGATCAAATGAATAGCATATTTTAATAAACCTTTCTTAGCATCAGCTATGGAGTTTGCTAATCTTGGCTTCTATTGGCATAGAATGTTATGAGATTGTCTTAATGAGCTAGCCTCCATGGCCAGCCTCAACATAAGAAATCCATCAGATATCCTACTTGAAATTGCCATCAAAGGATTGTTGTCCTGCTTATAGTTGGTGTTGTTGATCTGTTATGAAAAGAGTGAGATACTGAGATTCCATGCCAAAATATCAAAACGTGTATTTGAATTTTCTTGCTCCATGCCTATGTGCTTGTATAAACTATTCTCCATCTTGATAAGGTACACTAGATGGAGCATAAGAAATGTCAATGACAATATTTTGCTTTAATATGCCTGATATGTGGTTGGAGGTCGTAAAGCTTTTCACTCGAGTATAAGCTGAGGCTTCTAACCATGCCTCAGCTGAGGTTCAGGTAAGGAGCCACAGAACAAAGCTCAGGCAGGTTTAAGTGAGTGGAGCAGAGGAATGAGCTGAGCTTGACTAAATAATTCATAATCTTAACCATTGTTGAGTCTTTTGCTTAGTTGCTTGAAAACTGGAATGTTCTTTTTTTTTTTTTTTTTTTTTTTTTTTTGCTGTAAAAATTGCAATGCGGCCCGTGAACATGTAGCTAGAAATAGTTACTTTGTAGGACCTGTATGTGAGTGTAACAAGAGTTTGTGGTTTGTCAGTAGGACTATTTATTGTTTCTTACCTTTCCTTGTTTTTCCTGGTTGCACAATTGCAGCTTTCAAGAGATTATCTTGATTGGAGGGCATAATACCAGCTTTAAAGACATCTCATGCATTGGCTTTTCTTAGAAATTGTTATTGTTGTGTAAATATTGACCATTTTTTTCTTGCTTTTGTTGCAGGCAACTCACTGCAACTATCTTCTCACTGATGCAGACGCCAAAGATCTCTGAGGAAAAGAGGTGAAGGAACTCAAGGATAGAGAGGTGGTTTGGTTCTCTAAGTTTTGGATGCATGGAGGAGCGGACTTATGGTGTTGATGGGGAAGAACCAAGAAGAAGATGCATTAGAAAACAATTATTAAAAATATATTAACATTGTGGAAGTTATTAAACTATGGAAGTTATTAAACGTGTCATGTAAAAATAATTATTCAAATTTGGGGAATTATTGTTAATGGCAATGTATTGATGGTTGTTAAAGTTGTGAGCTTACGATTATTGTACATATGATGTTTTTGGTGTGGAATTAGAGATGTAAACGGATCGGATTTGGCAAGGGTAGACTATCATCCGAGTTCGAATCCGAGTTCTTGTAACCCTATCCGAATCTGTCCCCACATCTGATGGGTTTCTAAAAAATTAATCCGAATTCGTATTCGGATTATAATTGAAAATTCGGTTAAAATCTGATTCGAATCCGAATTGAAACAACATTTTAGTTTATATCTCTAAACAAAAAATAGGAGTGCAAACAATGCGATAAAACGAAGAAGAGAAAGATCATTGTTCTTAATAGGAATCATATAGCATTTCTTTAGATTTAACCCTATCGAAGTCTGATCGATTTCAGACCATGGAAAAGTAGGTGAAAGAGAGGAAAGAGAGAAGGAAGGAGTGAGAGAGAGGGAGATGTACCTGGATGGAATGGAAAAGGTAAAAATGTCTCGTGTTAGGCAGAGGGTTTTGAGAAGAAAGATTGAAAATTGACCTTGCAACACACAAATCTTCATAGCCACCATCACCATCATCTTCATAGCCACAATCACCGCCACCATGGCTAGTTTTTCACTTCTCCTAAATCTTCTTCCAACCTTTTCACTTTTCTAAGGTTTCACTTTTCTAAGGTAAGCAAGGGATGAAACCCTCAAGTCTTGTTTGTACATTTTCTTTTTAAGTAGTTAGAGCCCTTAATAGTTGTTCTATCTAATTGAAAGAGGCTACTTAAAGCCTTTAATACGTTTTTTGTGTTTTTTATTAGAAAAAATTTCATCTACACCTCATCAAGGATTACTAACATCATCTACACCTACAAGATTGTAAAAACGTCATCTATGTAAAAACGTCATCTAGGTCTACTTAACTGATGAAAATCACTAAAATTATTAAAATACATTGGGCAACCCATAATACCTCAGTGGAGATAGGCGACCTGATGCAACCCTAAAGCATTGCCTTCATTGGCCCTTCATGAAAAATTCAGTGGTTCATGTAGACAAGTGTCATACCAGTCTACCCTCCATAAGGAAAGGAACCCCTCTTGCTCTCCAGTGAATCATACTCGGAGGAGTTGAACAAACCATCACCTTTTGGGCTCCAAAGCATTGCCTTTCAACAGAATTCTATCTTCAAATCCTTTGGTCATGTTAGGGAGAGAGCAAATTCTCATGGCCTGGTTACGGATATAGCCAAATTCATCAAATCATCAGCTCCCTCATTTTTCAAGATTCAAGAAGGGCTTATCTAAGAAGTCACTTCCCGCAATCAATCTCCCTAGCACACTACAGTAGTGGTCTGTCACAACATGAAGACACTAGGACATAGATATACCCTATGTAGATGAATTGAACTTGATCATGAGCATTACATCTAGGATCCATTGTCTAGTCTGAAGTCACTGACTTTCCTAGTCAATAGAAGTAGGTCCGTCCAAGTTGGTTTTTACCAATTTCTCAGTTCTCCCAATCCTGTTGATGAAGAAGATCCAATGTGGTCACTCACCTGTTAGGAGTTGGTCACCAAATTCTCTGAAGGAACACTTCAAATCCTTTGCTCCTCATGCCTACTTTGGGGTCATGGTTCATTCATCTTTCAAAATTGGCACAATAATGTTGCAAGGCCCTGACCTTTTCATGAGCCTAGATCAAGGGCCAAACCCATGTCACATTTCATCGCCGCTTGGCTATTCTACCAATTTGGTCTACCATAATGCACAGTCAAAGAACTTAGTTGATCAGATGCCCCTCGATAATCTAACACCAAGGTCAATCAATAAAATCACTTTGGTTAGAGACTGTCAAACTCCCCTCATTCTTCCAAAATCCTCGCTAGAGTTTCTTTCAATCCAAAATCCAACAACACCAACGTTGGCTAAAGAAAATCATCACCTTCAAACTACATGGAACCCTTCAAAGGGAGTAACCAAGTCATCCCTACCGTGCTGAAATTGAATCAAACTTTCAGTACAATGTCATAAATGGTAAATTTCAAATCTAGGTATCATGTCAGCGAAGTCCATGACACCATTTCCATTGATGTCATGTTTTGTGCCTTCACCAATAAGGCAGGAGTAAAAAACTTGGAAAACTGCCAAGGAATTCACCATCATTTCAAATATGTCCAGCACTCTATAGGTTCAAAGTCAAGAGATTTCCAAGATGGGTCAGATTTCAACCCTAAAGGTTCAAAGTCAACAAAGCCTTCTTGTATGGGTCACTTTCAAGCATCCTAAAGGTTCATAGCCATAGAGCTTCCAAGAAGGATATTCCTATTTTCAATCCCGAAGATCCAAAGCTGGTAGGAACTGCCAAGATGAGTCATTCAGTATCACCCTATAAGTGACCTTCTGAGTTCTCGCTCATTTCAGAATCAATAGTAAATTTCTCACCCTAAAAGTGATATTCCGAGTTCTTGCTCATTTCATAATCAAATGTAGAGCTCTAGCTCATTCAAAGATCAAATCAATCTCAGCCCACAAGGGAATCAAATGCAGAGCCCTAGCTCATCCAAATTTCAAATGAATCTCAGTCTATAAGTAAAACAAATATAGAGCCCTAGCTCATCCAAAGATCAAATCAATCTCAGATTATTAGTGAATCAAATGTAGAGCCCTAGCTCATTCAAAGATCAAGTCAATCACAGCCTATAAGTGAATGTAGAGCCCTAGCTCATTCAAAGATCAAGTCAATCTCAGCCTATAAGTGAATCAAGAGCCCTAGCTCATTCAAAGATCAATTCAATCTCAGCATATAAGTGAATCAAATGCAGAGCCCTAGCTTATTCAGAAAATCAATCTCAGAATTTCAATCAATAGAGCCTCAATTCAATCAAAGAAAAGACATCAAGTCTTCCATCTAGACAAATCAAAGCCGAGCCCAAGCTCATGCAATCAACCTTGTATTCACAGCCTGACTTCATACAAGAAGAGGTTTATCAGCCTATAAATGGATCAAGCCGGGTTCAAGCCCGCACATACCTTGCATCAATAGTCACCTCAGCAAGAAGAGGTTCCCAACCTACAAATGAGCCTTGTATTCACAGCCTAGCTCCGTACAAGAAGAGGTTTATTAGCCTACAAATGAATCAAGCCGGGTCCAAGCCCGCACATACCTTGCATCATGAGTCACCTCAGCAAGAAAAGGTTCCCAACCTACAAATGAGCATTATATTCACAGCCTAGCTTCATACAAGAATAACAATCATCAAATTTCTAAGAAGAGCAAACCTTCTTGCCAGTCGAACTACGTTCTGGGCTTGATTTCTAGGACACCCAAAGAATACGTAGGCAGTTTAGGAAGAATTACCCTAAGTGCAGCCCAATAAACAACAATATCACTCATACCCCAAAAATGTGGTTCTTTTATCTTTAACCTTCAACTGATAACAATCTCGGCTAAAGAGGGGCATCTGTAAGCACCCCATTTTTGCCATCATCGGCATAAGTGAACCAATGTGGCAGGTTTTCGATCTTTAACCCAAAAATTTGTGATTCTTCACTGATCCCCACAGCAAGGTCATGGGCTATTATCTGCATAGATGCATAGGTCATAGAATTATCTTCGAAATGAGACCAGAATTGATCAATTCTGATATCAAATGAAGAAGATATGACCATTTTAGTCGAATGATACATATAAGGGAGGTTTCTGAAATTATTATAAATAATAATAATTCCTGGGGCCTTCATGCAAATTATCCTAAGTCGGATTGTTAGAATTTCAAATCATCATATCTTGATCATCCGACATCGGATTCAGATGATTCCAAGACCATTATTCTTCATTCATGATGTTCTACAAAGTAGACGTAAAAATTCCCGGGTAGAAGTCACCAGTGGGTCCCATGCAAGCTTGCATGCAAAATTATCGTTAGAACTTCAAAGCTTCATATCTTTTCCGTTCTACATCGGATTCAGACGATTCCAAGGCCATTGTTCTTCATTTGTGATGTCCTACAAAGTGGACGTGGAAAATCTCGGGTAAAAATCTCCGGAGGGTCCCATGCAAAATTACATATGGAAATGGTCATTTAATATTCAAAAATTCATATTTTGATCATTCCACATCCGAATCAGGTGATTTCAGTCTCATTATGTTCCATTTTTAGTGCTCTACAAAGTGGACGTAAAATATTTCCGGTAGAAGCCTCCGAAAGATCTCATGCAGAATGGTCAGTCAAATTATCGATAATTGGTCCGCTTAAACTTCAAAAATTCATAAGTTGACCATTTTACTTCCAAATGAGGTGATTCAAGTTCCTATATTCCTCATTTTTAATGTTCTACAAAATGAACGCAAAAAATTTAGAATAGAGGCCATCAGAAAATTCCATGCAGAATAACAGCGGAAATGACCCGTGAAATGACAAGGAGAGACAACCCAGTTAATTCTAATCAATCCAGTCAACTCAGCTCAACCCAAGCTAGTTTGGACCCAACCCGGTCAACCCAACTCGGGTTCAAGTCGGTCCCTAAATCAACTCAAGTCAGGCCAGCCTGGACCAAGTCCGTTTAACCTATGTGCAAAAATTTTATGATATTTCATATATCAAAGTATATATATATATATATATATATATATATATACATTCGGTTCAACGAAAAAGGAAAGATTGAGAAGATTTGAGAGAGGGAAGAGAGAGACCGAAAGGGGAAAGAGAGGAGGGCGGTGGAGAGAAAAGGAATAAAAAAAGGAATAAAAGGAAGAGAATAAAGAAGAAGATCGGGAAGAGAGAGAAGAGATCCGAAAATCGGAGGGAGAGAGAGATCGAGAAGATTTGAGAGAAAGAGGCCGAAAGATTAGAAAAAGGAAAAAAAATGAGAAAAGGAAAGAAGGAATCCGAGAATAAAAGAGAGGGCGGTGAAGATTGAGGAGGATCGAGAGAGAATCGAGGAGAAAATAAAAAAAAGCAAAAAATAATAAAAAGGGGAGAGAACGAGAGAAGGTGAGAGGAATAAAAAAGAAAAAAACAGAAAAGAGGAGAATCGATAAGAGGGGGAAGAGGGGGGAGAACCGAGGAAGAAAAAAAAAAAAAGAAAAGACAAAAAAAGAGGGAACCGAAAGGGAAATCGAGAAAGGGAGAGAGAGCGGTGAGTGAGGGAGAATAAAAAAACAGAAAAAAAAAAGGGAAGAGGATGGGAGAACCGAGGAAGAAAAAAAAAAGAAAAGACAAAAAAAAGAGGGAACCGAAAGGGAAATCGAGAAAGGGAGAGAGAGCGGTGAGTGAGGGAGAATAAAAAAACAGAAAAAAAGGGAAGAGGATGGGAGAAACGAGAAGATAGAGAGAGAGGGAGTGGGAGAATAAAAGAAAGAGAGAAAAAAACAAAATGGGGGAGAAAGGGGGGACTGATCGAGAGAGAGAATCGGAAGAAGCAAAAGAAAGCTGAGGAGATCAGATCGAGCAACGAGAAGGAGAATAGAGAGAAAGAAGAAGAAGAAGGAGGAGGTCATACCTGAGGTAAGCATCACAACCTCCTACTTTTAACTCCATTGATGTTCCTTGCTGCCACTCAACTATCACCAAAACCTGGTCCCCTAAACCCTCAACCGAACACCTCATTCTCTCCTATCACCCAGTTCCACTGCACAAACCAGTCTTGCCCATGATTCCACCACAACCCTTGATCCCATGTAAGCCATTGTATGTATCTTAATTAAATTTTAGTCACCGGTATGAATTTAATTTGATCCACTACATGGATTTTTTATGTGCTTGAATTTCAGCCATTTGATCATGAAATTTTATATGATGATAATAGTTTTGATCATGAAATATCTGGGGTGATAATAGGTTCGACCACTTTTTTGGAGTTTTTATGAAATTGGTCCATCATATGTTTGAAGTTTCATGTGATTGATCATCATTTTAGCCATGACTGAAATTTCTATAAACCATTGAACTTGGGATTTTGATGTAAAATAAATATGGACCTTTGATCTTGGAATTTTAAGTGAAATTTTTGGGCCATTGATTTTGGATATTAAGGTGATTAAATATGGACCATTGATATGGATTTTGGATGATTAAATTATGGCCATCTAATCTGGATCTGATCTTGGAAATTTGATGTGATTAATTGGATCAATTACATGTAGGAATTTCATATGATCAAAATTGATCTGAAAATGTTTAAAATTTTATGAAATTGGTCCCATTGGTTTGAAATTTAAGGTGATTAAATATGGACCATTGATATGGATTTTGGATGATTAAATTATGGTCATCTGATCTAGATCTGATCTTGGGAATTTGATGTGATTAATTGTGACCATTGATTTGAAACTTTTTAATGCAAATTTGTACATGGCCATTTGATGTTAAGTTATTTTCACATGATTTAATTATGGTCTTTGATCTTGAGCCATTAATTGATAAATTTGATCCATTACATGATCAATTGATTTCTGATTATGTGATGACATTAAATCTGAACCATTGGATTCTATGTTGATATGTCCACCATCTTGATGCATGCATGATTCTTGCTATTTTGGAATGCTACACATGCTTATTGTCATATTTGTCTGCCACATGCTTACTGTCATATTTAGATGATTACTGCCATGTTTGGATGCTTACTGCTATGTTTGGATTACTACCACTGCTATAGTTGGAATGTTTTCATTCATCATATTCGTCTTGGAAAGAGATAAATTGAAAAATAACAATTAGGGTAGAAAATCCTAAAAAATTGAAAGAAAATAATAATTAGAGTAGAAAACCTTAAAATGGAAAGAAAATAACAATTAGATTAGAAAACCCTAAAAAATGGAAAGAAAATAACAATTAGGGTAGAAAACCCTAAAATGGAAAGAAAGTAACAATTAGAGTAGAAAACCCTAAAAAATGGAAAGAAAATAATAATTAGGGTAGAAAACCCTAAAATGGAAAGAAAATAGCAATTAGGGTAGAAAACTCTAAAATGAAAGAAAATAACAATTAGGGTAGAAAATCCTAAAAAATGGAAAGAAAATAATTAGGGTAGAAAACCCTAAAATTGAAAGAAAATAACAATTAGGGTAGAAAACCCTAAAAATGGAAAAAATGCAGCAATTAGGGTAGAAAACCCTAAATATGGAAAGAAAATAGCAATTAGGGTATTGCCATGCTTAGAAGATAACATACTAGATCATGCTATATAGGCTCTTGTCTTATTTGCAATACATGCCATATTTGAAAGATTTTTAAACAATCTTACTGTATGTGAATTTCTTGCCATAAATGTTTTATGTGCCATATTTAGATAAAATAATCTATTTTTTGGCAATAACTTATTTTATGCAACACCCTAGTCGAACTGCCACATATGCACACTTCTAGAAGAAAATATAGGTGTGGGGACGTGCATTTAGGCACCCACATTCTTGGGAAGGGCATAATGGGAATAATAAAATCTTAATAAAGAAAGAGAATTCTTTGTCAAACCTTCCAAAATTAGAATTCAGAATGAAAAGGGTAATTTAGGACGATGCCCCTCGGCAAACCCTAAACCTAGAATAGGTTCTAAAACCCTAAACCTATAATATGTTCTCAATCATTAACCTAGAACAGGTTATGCTCGAACTACGCGGATTCTGATTCCTAGGTCAAACCCTAGGATACGTAGGCTATTTGGGAAAAACTCAAATTCAGATCCACACCTTAGTCCACTTGGACTACCCATAGATCCACTAGGATATCCACTCCCATTTCAACCCAGAGCCCGAACTACGCGGATTCTGATTCCTAGGTCAAACCCTAGGATACGTAGGCTATTTGGGAGAAACCCAAATTCGGATCCACACCTTAGTCCACTTGGACTACCCATAGATCCACTAGGATATCCACTCCCATTTCAACCCAGAGCCCGAACTACGTGGATTCTGATTCCTAGGTCAAACCCTAGGATACGTAGGTCATTTGGGAGAATCCCAAATTCGGATCCACAGCTTAGTCCACTAGGACTATCCATAGATCCACTAGGATATTTACCCATACTTTAGTCCACTCGGACTATCCATAGATCCACTAGGATATCTATCCATATTCCAACCCAAATAGGGTTATCCAAGTTCGAACTACGTGGATTCTGATTCCTAAGTCAAACCCTAGGATACGTAGGCCATTTGGAAGAAACCCAAATTCGGATCCACAATTTAGTCCACTCGGACTACCCATAGATCCACTAGGATATCCCCCATATTTTAACCCAAATAGGGTTATCCATACTGTAGTCCACTCGGACTATCCATAGATCCACTAGGATACCCAATCATTACAACCCAGTCCCGAACTATGCGGATTCTAATTCCTAGGTCAAACCCTAGGATACGTAGGCCATTTGGGAGAAACCCAAATTCGGATCCACAATTTAGTCCACTCGGACTATCCATAGATCCACTAGAATATATTTATTCACACTTTAGTCCACTCCAACTATCCATAGATCCACTAGGATATATTTATTCACACCTTAGTCCACTCGGACTATCCATAGATCCACTAGGATATCTATCCATATTCCAATCCAAAAAGGATTATCCAAACCTTAGTCCACTAAGACTATCCATAGATCCACTAGGATACTTACCCATATTTTGACCCAAATAGGGTTATCCATCCCGAACTACGTGGATTCTGATTCTTAGGGCAAACCCTAGGATACATAGGCTATTTGGGAGAAACCCAAATTCGGATCCAAACCTTAGCCCACTTGGACTATCCATAGATCCACTATGATATTTATCCACATTTTGACCCACATAGGATTATCCACATTCCAACCCAGAATGGGTTATCCACATTCCAACCCAAATAGGGTTATTCTTAGATCCACTAGGACTATCTATCAATCCACATGGACTATCTAGATCCTAACCCATAGGATTTCTCAACCTTTCAAGCATAAACTTCAACTTGAACAATAAACTTAATCATGCACAAGCATAAATCACATTCATAAACTTTAATCACACCTGAACTACGATGGTGAACCTGATTTTCAGAATAATTCCGTGATACGTAGGCAATCTGATGGATACAGATTCGGTTCAATGATATCAAACCCCTTGGTTTGGTTTGGCTTAGCAAATAGAGTCTAGCATAGGAAAGGTATAAGAGACCAATTTTGATCGGGCGGTTTGGGTGCCTAACCCCTTCCCATAACCGTAACCTGACACTTACCCAATCTCTGATGGACCAGAATTTCAATCTAAGGGTCATGAGTCAATCGAAGTCTTACCTTGGGGTGAGATTTCACATTTCTAAGGTCCTAGACCTAAATCTAGGTGGCGACTTCTAAAGATTTCAATCTTTGTCCTCACATCATCATGATAATGGTCACCGGCAGTTTATTACCATGGCTAATGGTGCAAAGATTCCTATTGAAGGGATTGGAAAAATCAACATTTTTTCAAATATCGTTGATGTTTTATTTGTACCTTCTCTATCTTCTAACCTATTATCTGTCAGTAAGATTACTAAAGACCTACATTGCATTGTTATGTTTTTTCCCAACAATGTCATATTTCAGGACAGGTTCACCGAGAAGACGATTGGTAAAGGTCGGTTCCTTCAAGGTGTTTACATTTTGGAATTTTTTTCCTGCAGCATCGGTTGTTCAACAAAATCCATTTAAGGACTCATAGCTATGGCATTGGCGAATGGGTCACCCATCTGATTCTGTCCTCCATTCCCTTAATCCCTCATTGTCTCTTGATTCTAGTACTTGTGAGACATGTCATTATTCCAAGCAACATAGATTACCTTTCCCCATTCGTAATCATACTTCCACTGAATTGTTTGAATTAATTCATTATGATGTTTGGGGCCCTGCTCCAATTGACTCTCGAGATGTTTTTAGATACTTTGTCACCTTTATTGATGATAAATCTAGATCTACTTGGTTGTATTTATTACGCTATAAAAGTAAAGTGTTACAAGCTTTTTAGGAATTTTGTTGCATGGTTCAAACTCAATTTGGTACTCCCATAAAATACTTGAGGACTGATAATGGCACTGAATATACCAATACCTCATTTGAGTCATTTCTTAAAGGTCTAGGTATTATTCACCAAACATCCTGTGTTGGTACCCCTCAACAGAATGGCATTGCCGAGCATAAAAATCGCCATCTCCTTGAAGTTACACGATCACTTCTTTTTCATTGGCATATTCCCAAGTCCTACTGGGCCGATGCCGTTCTCACCAGCTGTTACTTGATTAATCGACTACCAAGTCAAACCTTACATGCCAAATCCCCTATGGAGGTTCTTTAAGGTTGCTCCATTGATATTTCCCACCTTCATGTGTTTGGGTGTATTTGTTATGTTCATTCTCGAGCAGGTGGAAAGCTGGATCCTCGGGCCCACAAGTGCATTTGTTTGGGATATTCTTCTATTAAAAAGGGTTACCGCTGCTATGATCCTTCCGTTTGGAAAATGTACATTTCTCGTGATGTCTTTTTTACTGAACATCACCTCTTCTTTCCTGGCAAGACCAAAATTCAGGGGGATATTGATACTGACTATGGTGAATTTGCTCCTCCCATATCTCTTGTACATGGTGACAATAGTGACAAAGGCAACAATGGTGAATTTAGTGATCATGGTGATCATCCATTGCAGATCATCCTCACCCTATTGAAGCCGTTCCTGTAGAAATAGAGACAGTTGAAGAAAGTCTCGATCTACTGATGCTAGTAAGAAGATCTACTCGGGTGTCACAACCTTCTACTAGATTACGAGATTACTTTACCTATCACACTGTTGAATATCCAATTTAATAACATGTTTGCTATGAAAATATTTCTTTTGAATTTTTGGCATTCTTGATAGCAGTTGATTCTCACAGTGAACCAATTAATTTTGCTGAGGCTAAGGTCTCTTCTGTATGGATTAAGGCCATGAATGATGAGCTTTCAGTTCTCGATAGAAACCATACTTGGGACATAGTACGTCTACCCACCGAAAAGCGTCTTGTTGGCTGTCGATGGGTATACAAGATCAATTACAAAAGTGATGGATCTATTGAAAGACACATGGCAAGACTTGTTGCCAAAGGTTATACACAAACATATGGAGTCGACTACAAGGAAACCTTTGCTCCGATCGTGAAAATGAACACTGTGAGAGTGTTAATGTCAGTAGCAGTAAATTGTGGTTGGTCTTTATTTCAAATGGACGTGAAAAATGCATTCTTGCAAAGGGACTTAGAAGAAGAAGTATACATGGCCACTCCTCTTGGTCATCCCTTAGAACATAAAGCTGGAGTTGTGTGTAAGCCCAACAAAGCCATTTATGGGCTTAAACAGTTTCCACGGGCATGGTATGGTAAATTGAGTACTGCTCTTATAAGTTTTGGCTTTTCTCGGAGTATGTCTGATTCATCGATGTTTGTTAGAAGGAACACCAACGGAATCATTGTTATGTTGGTTTATGTTGATGACATTGTCATTACTGGTGATAATATCTATGACATAGCGGCTCTCAAACAATATTTGAATGATAAATTTGACATCAAGGATCTAGGAAAATTACGGTACTTTCTCAGAATTAAAGTAGCCACATCGACTAAGAGTTTGTTTATCTCTCAAAGAAAGTATACTTTGGATCTCTTGAAAGAGACCGGCAAGCTCGGTGCCAAACCTGCCAATTCCCCCATGGACTATAATAGTAAATTTCTCACTGATACTACTTCATTACAAAACAGCAGCCACTTTCAATGCTTAATGGGAAGACTAATATACTTAACAATTACCAGGCCTGACATCTCTTATGTAGTAAGTTATGTCAGTCAGTTTATGCAAGCACCTACTGAAGGACATATGGAACTTATTGACCGCATCCTGCGCTACCTGAAATCTTGCCCGGAAAGAGGTATTTGGATGCGGAAACACAATCGCATGAGAATTGTGGGTTACATTGAATCTGAATGGGCTGGAAGTCCCTCAGACAAGAAATCCACTACTGGATTTTACACCTTTGTGGGTGGCAATTTAGTCACATGGAAAAGTAAGAAACAATATGTTGTGGCTCGTTCTAGCGCTGAAGCAGAATACATGGCAATGCCTTCTACTACTAGCGAACTCGTCTAGCTTCGAGCTTTGTTACGTGAATTGGATCTTGAGACTTCTGACCGTCCGATGCAACTAAATTGTGACAATCAATCAGCCACTTTTATTGCTTCTAATCTTGTCTTCCATGAACGGATCAAACATATAGAGGTGGATTGTCACTTTGTGCGTGAAAAAGTTCAGGATAACACCATTGAGACTCCTTAAATCTAGAGTGAGGATTAGCTCATAGATCTGTTCACCAAAGCTCTACCCACAAAATCCTTTCACAATATGTTGATCAAGTTGACCTCCGATGATATCTTCATCTCAACTTGAGGGGGAGTGTTAGCTAGATAATGATTATGCTAGATTGAGCATGATCGTGATAAGATCTTCTAATGAAGGAATGCTAGTTGGTGTGATTGATGCAAGATGGATAATTTGGTTGGTGGGTCGGTGATTGTGGTAAGATCTCTTATAGAAGGAAAGTTGAGTAGCTGATTTGGTTGGTGTACAAATTGTGTGGATTATATTACTATCTATGGATAGTTTTCCTTGTATTATTTTCTCTAATTAAAGAATAATAAACCCCAAGAAGCATAAAGAACTTGGGGATTCTCACCGTGGAGTAGACTTCTGTAGTAGAAGTTCGAACCATGTAAATAGGTGGACAATGGTTCAGCTCTGAACGTTTGCCCATTGAGAACAGTCAAATTTCTGGGATTTTTTTCTCACCTTTCCTTTATGCATAAGTTAACATTAAAAAACAAGATAGCAATCATATGTCAAGGAGTCACCTAGGCGAGTAACCGAGCAGCCGAGCTTGTAGGGAATGGGAGGTTGGATGCTTTATAACATGATAGAAAGGTGGGCGCCTTGGATGCCGTACTGTCTAAAATGACTGCCTTTTTTATATCTATTTTTTGAATATTTTGTTACAATATAATGATTATAGTTATAACACATTATTCAACTATGGAAACAATTCATGGTACACAAGATTATTAAACTATTAATCATTTGCTTAGTATTTAATCCAAATGCTTCTCTTTTACATAATCCATCACTATTACCCTTAATATATTGTTTACTTCATTACTTGTTACTTCGCGGGTTTACTTATTTATCTGTGTTGTTTGCAAATTCATTATTGTTAACATTTCTTCTTTTTATGGATGTTTCAAACATTCAAATATTACCTTGTTGTCTTGCATATAATATACAATGGATGCATGTGGTAGTAATCATGTTGACATCTTATTGCATTGCCTAACTTGAATTTTGGTGTATGATATTAGCATACATATAATAATAAGTGTAACAAGGGGATATAAAAAGAGGTGTGCCTTGGATGCCTAGGTACCCCTCCAACGCCTTGGTTGGCCTTGACAACTATGATAAGTATTCAAAAAAAAAAAAAAAAAAAACCCTATGATAGCCATAGAATGTAGAAATGAAAGAAAAAGAAATAAATAGTAAAATTTTTTATCAATGATCCATTGACAATTTCATTGATGGACAATGGCTCTGGGCCAAATGGAAACAAAGATGAAAATGGAAGACATTTTGTAGGTGAAAATAGAATATTGTTTCTCACACAGGGGAAACCAAAAACATGGAGTCTCCAGTCATTATGTTCGATGAAAATGAAAATAAAAATTGAATTTAGCATGATGTTAGTTAGAAGAGAGTTGGTCACCAACACATTGGGTTGGTGTAGGGTTCTCCTTGTCAAGTTGTACCCCCATAAAACATGCATAAAGAAGAGGGACAAAGAAAAGTTTATGGAGATATTTTCATAAATCAATAGGGGAACAGGGAGAAGAGAAGGCCGCGCACCCTAACCTGAATCGCCTGTAGTAGCATAGAGCTGGAGTAGTATGAGGGACTCAACTCAAGTACATAACTAAGTCCTAAGTCCCAACTGCAAGCAAAGATGTGCATTTTGTAGGATTCGAATATGGTAGAGGTAGATTCCAGGAAATGAAGAAAAACGAAGAGAAGGGAAACTTACAAGAGAAATCAGGGCCTACAACTGCAATAGACGGTCAACGATAGGTACTAGGCCATAGAAAGTCGAAACCCTAGTTTAACTTTCTCACTTTCTTTCCCTCAACACAAGAGAGGATCAGAGCGACTGAGGAAGCTATTAAACATAAGGTTATATACTTATATGTGTCATAACACTATAAAATCCTAGGGGTATGTGTCTTAATAATCCGCTCCATTATATTGATATCCGAATTTGTATTCCCCTATACGGATCTGGATTTGAATTAGATCCGTATTTACTGCTATCCATTTACATCCTTAGTAGTATATGTATGGATTGTTGATATATTTAGGGATTCTTTTTTCCCATATTTTTGTTACAATTTTTTAAGTGATTTACTATTTTATGATGGTTTTATTATTCCATCACTACAACAATAGAAGCCCGTCGTAAATAATTATTACGAAGGAAATCATTTGTCATTTTATGGTTTTAAACTACAGTTAGCTTTTACTATAGTTATATAGAAGGTTTGATAAACCTATTTCTGACGGTTAGATTCCATCGTTTATGGTCTTATTAACAATGGATATTATAATCCATCATATATAATTTTCCAAACGACACAATATTTCTATTGCTAAGTATTTACAACACTAGTAAATACGAAGGATGTGCTACCGTAAAATACCATCGTAAATAACTATTTACGAAGATATTTGGCTAATAAGACAGAAATATTCCATCATAAAAAGTCAAGATTTTGTAGTGGGAACGTCTATAACAACCAAATTTTGATATTGTAGGGCACATTGTGCATTACTGCATTTCAAAGTTTCAAAAGTCTAACAATTTAAAAAAATGACAACATAAAAAATGAATACGCATTGAAGACAAAATAAGGGAGGAAAGATATCTGTAGAGAGAAGAGATTCAGTGTACCTGTTCCTTCTTCAAATCTCAAGTAAGAAAGGAGAAACTCTATATTTCTAAGGAAAAATTACACAGACACCCCCTCTACTATTGTGAAACTACACAGAACTACTCTGTCTTTACAAAAGCTACACAGAATATCCCTCTATCATACACTCTCACCCACACTGTTACTTTCAACTTAACGGCAGATGGTCATTTTTTTTAAGACAAAAAGACCCTTACACTAAGTGTAAAATGACCTAAAAGGGTTTATTGGTTAGCCCTCCCAACAAAACCCTAGTTCCTCTTTCTTCTCTTCTCCACTGTCGTGTTCTTCTCCACGGCTTGGCGTCTCGGCTAGTTCTTCTCCAGGTATGCCTCTTATTCCTCCATCTCTTCCTTCATCTTATTCATTTTTTCTTCAATCTTTGCTACACCAAGCCAACTAAGCTATGGCCGATGCCATGAATAGCACAGTTCCTGTTTTAGACGAAAAAGCAAATTAAGCCCCAAGCTAATTTTTCTTTTTCATGTAACCAATTAAACTATGAGCCCCTACGGATCTCTACATGCAATTTGCTCACTTCGGGAAAAGCGGACGAAAAGAAGAGGGTGGTCATAGATCAGCTTTTCTTCGCTGGCTTCGCTAGGTTGGCCCTAAAGGGCCCCTATAGTTTTCTTCATTGGCTTCTGCCTTCCCGAGTTGTCCCTGTGATCCAGGGCGTTTTCTGAAAGCTCCTCCATACGATGCCTTTCGATTGGCGTTTTTCTCCGTGCGCCATTTGGAATGGTGTCAAACTTACCAGGATGTAGATCTGTGTTCTTGGCCGATCTATCACTTGATGGCCAAATTATCAGATTTGAGGAGGCCAACTTGCATCTTCAACCTCCAATGAGTTTTAGGTTTCAAAAACTTCATTTTCATTTTTTCAGTTTTTTTTTTCTCCATTAGATTTCTTGTTATATGCTTTACAGTAGTGATGTATACTACACTAATTCACGGATTAAAATCATTTAAAAAAAAACTCAAGAAAACAGAGCATTGAAGGTTTTCTTTTTGTAATTGTATTTGAGTTTTTTATATGGCGTTGATACCATGTATGAGTTTGTATTTGAGATGAACTCTTTGCTTGACTTAAGCCTAGAGTGTTACAACCTTTTATAACTTCTGTTGTACAAAATGTTATAGTCTTACCCAAAAAAAAAAAAAAAGGTTGCACAATGTTACAGGTTGAACACTAGAATCCAAGTTTAAAAGGAGGAGGAGGTGTCAATTCTTTGTGCATATTAAGTGCTTGCTAGTTCAATGAATATGATTCATTTCTCCTAATCAGTAGTTAGTCTTCATGTGCAAATGTCGTCTTCAAGTGTTAATCGTTGTGATAGCCCATACCTTTTTGTCAATCGCAAGTGTAGAAGTGATAAATGAGCTACTGTCAAGATTTCTGAAAATGAGCAGAACAAGAACAAACTTTATTATTGTTGCCCAGACAACATGTGTAGATATTTTGAATGGTGTTTACCAACTAATGATGCACCTATAAATTCTGATCCAACAAGGGGTTTGCCTTAGATTTTTCTCAAAATCTTGCATTTGAAGGATGATACATGCCACATGAAGACAAGATTGAAACAATTGGAGAAATTTGAAAAATTGGTGATGATGGCGGGATAGACAGTATTTGTCACACCCCAATTCTGAACCAACTAGAATGGTGTGATGAACCGTCTATGATCCAACGGTTCAACCAGGATCTCGAATAGACCGTGTCCCTATGCTTAAACCATATACATCCACAATCATAATCAGAGTAAATAAACAATAGCGGAAGTCTTTAATATTAATGAACTGAGTATCTAACAATGATAACATAAATAAAGTATCAAATTATCTCCAAAAGACTAAGACATAAAATAAAATAAATTAATCAATTACATCTTCTGAATAATCCAACAAATAATCTAATCAAAGACGCATGAGTTGCACTCGCACGACGAATCATGCGACTCCATCATAGCTTCTACATCCATCGCCGCAACATGCCCATACATTGGAGCATTCATTAAATCTTCTACTGTAGGACCTGCATCATCAACTAAAATATTCGACGTCGAAAGGATGAGCACACATCATGGCTTAGTGAGCAAACAAAATAATGCAACAAACATATGCATGCATTCAATTCATATCTTTGGTCTGGTTCATAAGTTTGCAATTTGCAATAGAAAAGATAGGTGGTCGTCGCACCTTTATACACGAGTGTGTGAAGCCACCCAATGGATCAAACACCATTACCGTCCCACATGCATCCATCATGGAATAGAGATAGAGCTAAAGTGCCCGGATCAAACACCGCATGACACTTCCCCTGATGCCCTACCCATACCAACACGTAAGCCCCTATTGGCGAGGGCTTACAAACTGGGCTCGCAACTAATCAATCCTAATGTCAAACAGTGTATCCAAGGCCTCACCCCAGCATCCCTCAATACGTCCATAGAGATAGAGCTAAGACCCCTCGATAGAGTCAGAGACTACATGGTTCGAGACCACCTCCCCTGATGCCCTACGATGTAATAATTCTGCGAAGATAATGGCGATACAACGATGTCAGTGGATGAGACTTGAGTAGAGATAGAGCTAGAGTCTGGTGACCATGATGAACCACAGTGTCACGTCCTCCCCCTGATGCTCCACTCGCATCAAGCACACTAACCACACACATACATTCCATGCTTATTCCTAGCATCATCATCACATCATGTTATAACTAAACAGAATTAAATATGCATGAACAGTAATAACAGAAATATTGGATGACATGTGAAATGCACATTACAAGCATACACTCATATAATCATTCATGGCATTGGACTCAATAAATAAAAATAATTTATTATTAGCCAATTAGTTTAGGTCTTGTTCCCTAACCTTTGGTTGATAGTAGATCCTCGTTTAAGCTTTGTAATTCACTCTTAGACCACTTGGAAACCTAACAAATTTATAGATTTTTAAATTAGAATTAATTCCCATGAATTTAGACTAACAGAAACTGAGGGGTCGTAGGTATGGCAGCACATGTGGTCTCAATTTCTACGACCACATGGTGTGTGGTCGCAGGTTGTGGTCGCATATCCTGCGACCACACGTGTGACCACACCCTCCCTGGAAACTTCCCGAGGGCATGTGGTCGGACATGTGTGTCTCGTGTGATGGTCGACTTTTCACTCTCAACTTCATTCCCATGTTTGGATCCCTTGGCTTATCATCATGGTCCTTCCTATGATTGTTCTATGACTCAGAACTATTATTTTACACACAATCCATTATCCACATAATTTCCTCCATGGATTCTCTTGAAATTTATCCATGATTGATGATTTAAGTTTCTCCTAAATCCTATCTTCTTCATGAACTATTCTAGGCTCTCAATTTAACATGGGAAATATGTTCATACCTTAAGCTTGCTGAAGATTCAGAGTTTTCTCTGAATTTTCCTCCTTCTTAGTCTTCCTCTTCAGTTTTCCTTCTCTTCCTTTTCTTCTCTTTCTCTCACTTTCAGTTTGAGTTCTAAAAGAGTGAAAGAGACTAAAGGACGTCCTATTTATAAGGAAAAACCCTTCATAATATGTCTTAATAAGTTTAGGAAATGACCCCTTTCGGATTAGGAAGGTTTCCTAATTTTTGGTTTCTGACTGGGTTCGTGTGGTCGGAGGTGGGGTCATAGAATCCGTCGACCACACCTTCTGAAACGTGCGACCACACGACCAAAATTCATGTGGTTGCACTATTTTGAGGTGTGGTTGGTCACACATGTTTAGGTATGCGACCACACGCTCATAATTGACTATTTTTGGGTTGATTTCATACCTGGTCTTATGGTTTCTTCACACACTTTGTCCACTTGGCTCGACCATGATAAGAAGACCTAATACAAGGTGATAAGGCCGGTTAGTTCGATACGGATCTTACAATATTAGCTATGTTCGCTGTGTTTTTTATTGTTTTAGTTGTAAAAGCTTTATAAATGTTGCACCTTAAATGGTGTACAAATTTGATGTTTTGGGGACTTATCTATGTCTTTTGTACATTTTTGTTGTTAAGCAATGAAAGAACTCAATTTACAAAATTTAGAGAATCCACATGACAATTAGGATCTTTGGCAATGAAAGAACCCTTTTCAATTGATATAGTAAGGTTGTACAGTGATCTGATAGTCATGGGTTTGAATCTGAAAGCAATCTCTTTGTGAAGTGGGGGTAAGACTGTGTATAAGTCCTTCCCCAGACCCACACTGTATGTGTGGATCCTCAATCTTGTACTTTTAGAAAGTTTATATGCAGAAGTAAGCACTTAAAAGTGAATTGTTATAAATTGATCTTAGACATATCTCCTGAATTTGATTTGAAATGACACACTTGAGAACTAAGAAATAGAGGAACTAACCTGAGGGCTCAAAAATGGGTAAGATCACACTTGTTTGTGATCCAACACTGGATAAGAAACAGAGGACTAACTTGGCGCTTTGCCTAGTGAATGGAGGATTCATGGAAAACTTGGGTTGGCAGAAATTGTTGTATAGAGACTGACTGAGATTGAGTATGGAAACCCAGGAAATTAAGCTGTTCTTTCAAGCATATATGCAAAGAGGAAAATGTGGGATGCAGCAAATAATGTGAGGGAAATAATGAAGAAAAAGAAATATTAAAAACATCATGAAGCAGTTGAGCCGGGATATCTAATGCTCTTGCTTTCAACTGGTGGTTTAGAGTTCAAAAATAGTGAGATCGTCACATTGTTAGAATTCAAATCGGTAAAGTTTCTTATTCCAATTGAGTCTGGGGATCATTTTGGGGGATAACATGGTTCCTATTAAGCAAACAGACCATATGATATTGCCGCAGTTACTTTTTGTCAGTGTTAATATTCTAAGGATCTGAGCAGATGTTGAATCTGATAGTTCAACCAGGAATTTGAAAATTTGAATCTGATATAGATTCTAAGGATCAGTGTTAATATTCTCAAGTTTGTGAGAATATTGATTCCATGAAAACAGCTTTTGGCCACAGAGAAAGTGTTCTCCATCCACATTGAATTACATTCCCAATTTTCTGAAATACAACCTGTTTAATGACTACAAAATGAAAATCAAATTGACAACCTGTTTGTCAATCTCAAAATGGAAACCAATATGTTGACAATCTGTTTGTCAATAAACCAACCACATTGCCTATTGACACTTTTACAGTAACAATAAACCAGCACAAATCCACAAATCCACCAGCACAATAAACCAACCTGTTTACATACTGTTTGCAAACTCAAAGTGAAAACCAACCTGTTTAATGACTACTGTTGTGAAATTCAAACTATTGACAACCTATTTATCAATCTCAAAATGAAAACCAACATATTGACAACCTGTTTTTCAACTTCAAAACCTGTTTTGGGACAGCCATATTTACATAATATTTTACAAATTACATAAATGATCAAAAAAATCAGCCCCACCACCACCATCTCCTCCATCTCCTCCATCTCCTCCATCTCCACCAGCTCCAGCATCTCCACCAGCTCCAGCATCTGAAGATGCACCAACAGCTCTACCAGCCACCCTAGCCCTTTTCTTAGCCAAATACTCTTCCATCTTTCTCATTTTATTTTCTTGCATAGTTTCAACTTGTGATGCATTAGTACTCTGAGACCTTGTGGCCATTCGAGAGCTACTGACAGAAGCCTTCCATTTCCTACCCTAAATACATAAAAAAAATGAATATTAATACCTTATACATATTATTGAAATAAAAGAAAATAGATTTGTAAGCATAACTATACGGACCTCTTTCCTTTTACCGCAACTCTCTGGCAGGTTCTTCTATTATGTCTAACCTCCTTGCAAATATCACACTTTATTGAAGTTGTTTTCCTCTTAAATGATACAGCTGGTGCCTCTACAAGTTCTCTCCCCTTATTTCTGATAGGCCTACCAGGCAATCTCTTAAAAGGAAGAGGTTGCAATACATTTGCTTCTTGTATGGAGCCATAGAAATGTCTGGAAGTGCATGGATCATTTCTTGATGTGCTGTCAAGTATCTTTGAACTGAAAAAAACTCACTGCAGTACTCTTCCAGGTTACCTCTTCTATATTGGATTGCTGAGGCTGCATGCTTGTAAGGCACCCTACTTGCTTCCCATAACATACAATTACAAGTCCTATGATTCAAGTTGATAATATACCTAAAGAACCCATCATAAACTTCATATTCTAAATATCCTGTTCCCACAATCTGACAGTTCCTTGCCTCAGTTTGCAATTAATCCGACCTGTGCTTGATTCTTGGTGTCAAAATACCCCATCATAACCACATCCCTTTTCATACCTTCTTAGCATCTTTTTCGCCAATTTTATTCTAATCTGGTCAACCAATGTTAATATTGGTTTGTCTCTATATGGATTTATCCAATGGTTCAATGATTCGGTTATGTTGTTTGTAACGTGGTCACTCTTACATCTGTGGTCAAATGCATGTTTAGACCACATTGACACAGGTATTTTCATCAACCACTCATAACAATCATTTTCTCAATTCCTTAAGTTCATTCATTGCTTCATTGAATCTAAACACATTGCAGGCTTTAGATGCTCTCCAAAAAAGAGATTTTAGTAGGACACCTTGAAACTTACCCCTGAAGTTTTAGTATAAATGTCTGCTACACACTCTCTGTGTTGCAGATGGAAAAACTTCTAGAATAACTTCTGAAAGACCCTACAATGGAAAAGGAAAAAAAGACATAGTTAGTAATGTCAACAAAGGAACTACAAGAATGAATTGAAATGTATGTATGTTTTGACAGCATTTGCTAATACCTTCTGAATATTTGACATTATTGTCAGTGGCTGTTCGTCTATGCCTGTACCAAGGGCTGCATACAGATTGTATAAAAAAAGCTCCAGCTTTCTTTGCATTCAACTTCAACAACACTGAATCCTATTGGAAAAAGTTTATTATTTCCATCCAATGATATTGCAGTTAATAGAACCCCTTTATATAGTCCTTTCAAATGACAATTATCCAAGCCTATGAATGGCCTACAATCCTTTAAAAAACCCTTCTTACATGCATCTAAATAGAGAAATAACCTCTTAAAGGAAGGATTTGATGATCTAGGATCAATCATCTCATACTGTATTCTAGTAAGACAACTTGGGTTATATTGTTTGAGCATCTCCAAATACCTAGGTAGTAATGCATATGACTTTGCATGGTCTCCCTCATTCTTCTCCCTTGCAAGCCTTCTTGCCCTATACAGTTGCATATCATGTGGTTTAACCTGATACTCCCTCTTCAAATACTCTGATATTGCTCTATCTAACATTTTTGGGTATGCCTTGAGTAGATGAGCAAGCTTATCAGCTATCCACCTAGAGTTTGCATTCTTATTCGTAGGCTTTCTTTTGCAGGTATGGGTAAGGTTGTATATTTTTATCATAAATGATACCCCATCTGCCACAAGAGATACATGAACTCTTCAAGGACAGCCTATAGCTGCACAAATTACAGTTACTCTTTTTCTTTCATTTTTCATTTTGAATATGTCAATACCTTGGTGAACCACATAATTAGCTAAGGCAGCCCGGAACAGATGAATATTCCTGTATACATTACCCTTTCGTAACATCCACCCTTCTTTTCTTTCTACTTCTCCACCATCATCAAACTCTAACCCTTCAAATTCATCGCTACTCCAATCTATCTCTTCTTCATCATTACCAGCAGCTTTCCCTTGTTCAAAATTTGCCTCCTTTGAATCCTCTTCACTAGAGGTATCTTCACTAACCAGTTCACCACTATCAGTCCACTCTGCATCATCATTTGCTAAGACTAATTTCCACATCTTTCTTCAACAGTCTCAACAGCCTCTACTGTTCTTGGTTCACTGACAAGTACCACCTAAATTTCATGAACAATAGAACTTGTTCCCTCAACATTAACATGAGTAAAACTAACATCTCTTCTGGCAAGTGTTTTATGAATCCTTCCCAACATTTTGTTCCACATTAATTCCCATTATATTGAATCTACCTTTCTTGTCCATGAGTATGTTTGAATATCCATTGATAGCATTAGGATATCCATAAAAAAACATTCAAACCATAAACATGCAAATGGAATTCTGATCCTTCTTAGTTAACTTCAAACATTTTTCGTACCTACCCATTAGAATCAATTTCCATTTCCACATCAATATCCTCCATTACACATTTTACTTTGAAGGATATACTCTTCTCTTTGGGTATATGCCTCAAAACAGAATTATATATGTTGTAGATCACATCAATGTAGGAAAATAGATCGGAATCAAGAACTTTGGGTTGAGAACGATCTTCGTAATGATATACAACCTTGCAAAGTGACATTCTGAATTTACAAGGATTTAAATCACATCACATTGTAAATTTAAGTGAAAGTAAATTTTGAAAAGGAATAGAAAAATATTTATAT
This sequence comes from Protea cynaroides, assembly GCA_028583415.1. NCBI lineage: Eukaryota > Viridiplantae > Streptophyta > Magnoliopsida > Proteales > Proteaceae > Protea > Protea cynaroides. Next base: position 84,739,015 of record CM053276.1, on the reverse strand, counting down.
CTAAGTGAGCACCACAATCAGAGGTTCAATCAAGTGAATCATATTCATACATAGACATGATTAGCTTCTGAGATATGGGAGTGTATGAATGACACCTCTATAGTGAGCTCCACAGATGGGATGCTAATAGTTCAGAATTTATGTTAAGGTTTCTGCCAAAAGGAGGTTGTGGGTGTTCTTGTCTTGACTGGATCTATATGTTCATTTACATACTTGAGCCCAAAAGAACCTGTTTCACAAGCTGTTGAAGACATAAAGGTAATTAAATAGTTTGCCTGTTGGGTGCTACTTTTCATTTTAAGTTGAACTACTGATATGTAATATTGGCTTTAATCAAGACTCGGTAATTATGAATTTTATGATCACATCATTCTGATATTTATGGAAGTATGCTTGGTGAAATTCTTTTGATACTTGGTAGGTTTTGGTTTTTGATTTAAACTTTTGATGAACATCATGTCAACTATTGCATTAAAATTGATTCCAATGTTCTTATAATAGACTGTTGGAGTTTTTTATCGATAAAAAGTACTATGGTGAAATATGGTGTTGTGATCTCTAAATTAGAGTTTCGCACTTCACATTTTATTGGGACATCCACAGAAATTCACCATAATAATGTGCTGATCTTTAAATTGGAGTTAGGCATTTCACATTTTATTGGGACATCCATAGAAATTCAATAGAAATGTGATACAATGGGGTAGACAAAAATAGATGGGAAGGACATCAAGCCATACACGGAGAAAGGAATTAGAAAATTAACCCGGGTTTCCTTGCATATTGGAATACTACAAGGGAGTAATGGAAGGAGATTCCAGTAATGATGATGTATGGATCTTAGCTCTACTTTTAAAGAAATGTGATGAACAGTTCGGTATAGTGGTATGATCTCAATTGGAACTCCAGGTCAAGTTCTTTTCCAGGTGGGGAGGACACTGCCAGCCAAAGAAACCCATATTAAGTCTGGGGCCATCTTTGTGGATGCCAATCTGAGGTGAAATTTCAGCATGAACCACGGTTATTTTTGGAGGCCGAAGTCTACCACGGCCCGTTTTTGCAGTCTCAGAAGTCAGAAAAAGAATCGGTTGAGAGAGAAAAAGAGAAAGGAACCTAATGTAAAATCCCAAATTCAAAAGGTTTCAACCTCTGTTTGTTGTTCAGTCTGGGGAAGAACAGAGGTTTGTTGGAAGAGAAAACCTAGATATCTAAGCATACATTTTACTTTCTCAATCTAATTAACAATTTTGTGTAGCAGAGATTGAAGAAAAAAATGAATAAGATGAAGGAAGAGATGGAAGAATAAGAGGCATACCTAGAGAAGAAGTCATTGAGAATCCAAGCCGTGGAAAAGAAAACGTATGCTTAGAGAGGAAGCGAACTCTTCGCACTCCCTACTCTTCAATCTACTTACTATGAACCACCAACACCAACACAGTAACGTTACCACTTCATATAAACTTCGTTTCTTGCACTGCAAGTTTGAAAGTAAAAACCCTTTCAGTTTTCACTCCCATTACACACCATTATTGTTCAATCGAAGTGTTCGTAGTTCTGTATGTCTGTCAACTGGTGTAGAAGTTAAACCTAAATCGATGAGTGGAGAAGAACACGGCAGTGGAGAAGAGAAGAAAAAGGAACTAGGGTTTTATCGGGAGGACTAACCAATAAACCCTTTTAGGTCATTTTACACTTTGTAAGGGTATTTTTATCTTTAAAAAAAAATTGACCCTCTGCCGTTAAAGTTGAAAGTAATGGTATGGGTGAGAGTGTATAATAGCATCGTTAGAGGGGTATTCTGTGTTGTTTTTGTAAAGACATGGTAGTTCTATGTAGTTTCACAACAGAGAGGAGGTGTCTGTGTAATTTTCCCTACTTCTAATTTTGCTAATGTGCATGTTTTTCTATTATTTAGTTGCTATTTTTTTATGACATTTACTGCTTATTTTTTGTCAAATTATTTTCCCTCTTAGCCTATAACCGATGTTTTAGAAGAGCACTAAATTTGTTTTCTTTTGTTTTTTAATAAAATTTCCATTCTACCAAAAGAGAGTGAAATAAGCAATTATTTCATAAATATGCCTCTTTAAGACTCAAAAAGTGATTTGAGAGGAAATTAGGTTTAGAATTTATTAGATGTAAGAAATCTTACATTTAGTGTTGGGCTACTTTTCCTTTTAGGTTACATACGCAAAACAGTTTTCTACTACAAGGTTGAGATATAATGAAATCTCCTTGTTAACTGTTTTTCCTTTTGAGTTAAAAATGCAAAACTATTTTCTACTTTAGGGTTGAGGTAGGATGACATATCCACACACACACACACATACACAAATGTGAGAGAGAGATAGAGAGAGAGAATATATAACTTCCAATTGGAAAACCATTGGTCACATGAAGAAGAAACAAACCTTTTTATCCTCTGGTAAATCATTGATCCGATTCTTGCACACATCGTCCATAGTGTTGATTAACTGAGATGGATAGATAATTATCACTTCAATGTATGACACTATTTAACTACAATAAGCAATAATTTAAGACATTACATCCATGCATGACACTAGTTAGCAACTAGATTGAGCAAGGAATTACATGTTAAATGATAACATCCAATACCATGAAATTATAATGCAAGAGAAGTGATTAATCTATCAAAAACTCCAAAGCAGCAATAAATACAATGCATCCATTAATAGAATGGTTTGACCCCAAAGCCATTTAGCTATAAACTATCTACAACAATTACAGGGTAACTCATTTTAAGATAAGATCTGAATCTTCCATCACAATGTGTTGTTGCTACCACTTCCACCATTTGAAGGAGGATACCAACACAAAACTGTTGTTTTCAATTCAATGGGCATGCTAATTTGCCTTCTCCATCTGTTTCCAAGCATAATGGTGGAATTTTTTTTTTTTTGTAAAATATGAATGTTCATTGTTTCTTTTAACATAACTAAAACGGAAAAAGAAATCATTGAAAAAGTAAGAACAATTCACGTAGGAAAATTTTTACTTCAAATAACAAGTGCGTGACAAAATTTACAACAACACAAACATGGGCAAAATGAAAGGTCCACGGTGGTTTCCACCTCTACAACCTGAATTACAGGATAAAGGTATAAATGGATGCAAATTCAGAAAACTCAAACAAGTTTGTGAGGATGAAATGGAAGCAAATTCAAAAAAACTCAGAACAAGTTTGGGAGGATGAAATGCTGAGCTTAAGCACTAATATAATCCTAAGGAATATCCTTTAATAAACTTTTTGGTCCAAAAACTGACAGCAGCAACACAAAAATGATTCAATATTTCGGTCTCAATTTTCTTCAGGATGGGGAGTTATTTTCATTTTGGAAAGGTATAGTTTAGGATTAACCCCTGTTAGAGATCAATGACTCAGTTTAAGTTAGAATATTCCACTATATATTCCACTGTTATTCCTTTGTTACTTGGTCACGTATATCTGTAAAATGTATCTCCTAAGAAAAGGAGTAGTTTGAATCTCTCACACACACACATACACACACACCTGGTTCTACAATGTCTTCTGCATCCCCCTCTCCTCCCAATGTCCATCACCACCTTACCTTAAAACTCACCACTGACAGTTACCTCCCCTAGAAAACCCAACTCATTCCTCTCCTTTAAGGCTATGACCTTATCAACTTCATCGATGCCACCAAGCCATGTCCGACAAAGACTCCCTCCCTCCACTGCCGCAACTACCCCTCCAACCTCATCTGACTCGCTCAACCCTACATACTCAGATTGGGTTCACATGGATCAGATGGGGGCTAAGCTAGTTAATCTCCTCTATTTCTGTCGATGTCCTCCCATACATGGTCGGCCTCTCTACTGTAGCCGCCGTCTGGAGTGCTCTTCAATCGGCCTACGGCACTCTTTCCCACACCAGTGTCCTTCAACTCCATATGCAACTTCAGAGCACATCAAAAGGTGCCAAGTCGGTCTCTGAATACTTGAAAGAGGTGAAATACATCTCCGATCAGCTTGCAGCTTCCAATAAGCCTCTATGAAGAACTTAATGCGATAATATTTTGCAACCTTGACGTCGACTACAGCGACATCACTGCTGCTATCGCCACCAAGTCTGAGGCTCTGACCTTTCATTCCCTCCACCGACTGCTTCTCAGTCACGAAAGTTGCCTAAACTTTGCCCAATTGGTTATTGTTGCCAACATGAGCACAATGCAGCCTTATGGATCCCCTATCTCATTTGACCAGCAATGTTCTCTTCCTTCACATGGTTTGCCTCGCCCACAATTCTCTAGTGACATTCCTAACCGTGTAGGATCCTCTCACAATTGCTCGGGCCGAAAGGAGCGTTGTCAAATTTGTGGTCACCCAAACCACAATATAAAAAAGTCACTATCGCTACTCCAATAACGGCTCTCCTACTAGTCCCAATCTTTCAGCACATAGGGCTAGGATCCTATCAACGACTTCTACTCCCATGCCAGAATGGTTCCCTAACACTGCGGTGACTCACCATATCACTCTAGAGCTCAGCAATCTGCATATCTCCAACACATATAATGGTAACGACCCACTGCGTGTAGGTAATGGGGTTGGCTTAAATATATGTAATGTTGGATCCTCTCATTTCTCTTCCCTCTCATCTACCTTCATTCTTTCTCACATTTTACACGACCCTGCAATCACCAAAAACCTCCTATCTGTTCATTAATTTACCAAAGATAATAATTGTTACTTCAAATTTCACCCTAACTGTTTCTATGTTAAACAATAGGTGACCCAGCGACTCCTACTCCAAGGACGGCTTAAGGATGGTCTGTACCAGCTGACGAGTCTTCACCATCCCTCTCCACCCTTTGCTCATGTTGCCCACAGCTCCTCTTCTCCTACCATTGACGAATGGCACACCAGGCTCGGCCACCCTTAATCCCGCATCGTGCACCATCTAGTGTCAACCCACTCGCTACCCTTTGATTCATCCAGTTTGAATAAGTGTCAAGTCTGCTATATGGGAAAGGCTCATAAAATGTCTCTACCTCTTACTGGTTCAGTTAGTTCTGTACTTCTTCAGTTAATTTACTCGGATGTATGGGGTCCTGCTCCACAACTCACTACTACTGGACATGGTATTTTATTATTTTCGATGATTATTCCAAATATACATGGTACTACCCCCTCATTAAGCGGTCCTCTGTGTCTCAAATCTTTGAGCAATTTAAAAAGCTAATTAAAAACCAATTTTCCACTCCATTCAAAGCTTTTCAGTTCGATTGGAGTGGAGAATTTCAAAAACTGAATAAATATCTCCAACAATGTGGCATTCTTCATCGAGTTGCATGCCCCCATACTCATGAACAAAATGGGTTTGCTGAACAAAAAATTAAGCACATTTTTGATACAGGTCTCACCTTTTTAGCCCATGCCTCTGTCCCTCTCAAATTTTGGGATTATGCTTTTCAACGGCCACTTTTATCATAAATAGGCTTCCCACACCTGTTTTACACAATCTCAGTCCTCTTGAGATCCTTCACAACCGACCAACTAACTACAAGTTTCTCAAGGAGTTTGGTTGTGCCGCTTTCCCATTGTTACGACCATATAATTCTGCAAAATTTAGCTTTTGAACAGTACCTTGTGTTTTCTTGGGCTACAGCCCTCTTCACTTCAGGTATCGCTGTCTTTATCTTGCATCCAATCGCATCTACATAGCGTGACATGTCAATTTTATCGAGTCCTCTTTTCCTTTTGCTTTAGTAACCCAACCCAACCCAACCCCTATTCCCATCCCCCACCGACCCCATGGTTAACCCTTACCGGCTCATTAGGGTACATCTCATCCTCAAGCCCAACTCAAGAAGCTGCAACATCACCGCCCCCCAAGGTTTAAAATCTCGGGTTTCGGAGGAGTCTCGGCCTCCTCCGAAACCGAGATCTCGTCGAGACAGTGTATTTTGTCCGAAAGGCTGTCTCGGTGGCCAAAATGCATTTTTTAGGTCTCCAACTTCAAGGGAACCTCATTTTTACATACATAAACACATTTAGAGTATAAAATTGTAAAAATAATGACTCTTTGTGGTTGTTTGGGTTTACACCCATGTTTTGACAGTCAACGCTGAAGTCTGTTATAAATTTAGGTTAATATTAGCTATTATATTCAATCAAATATGGCGAATGAGACAATAACATAATGCATTAGGGGAAAGAGAAACAAAATAATACTTCATTATAAATCATTACATCATAGTTCAAATATTCAATATTGAATGATCCCATAGTCCCCCTGTGTCCATAGTTTATAATTCCACAATCCTTATCCAGATACAATGTCTAGTAATACGTAGAGAATCGTGGATGATCCATCCTACTATCATCATATATCTGGTAGTCTTGCACATGATTCATAAATATAACATCAGTAGCTGTCCAGAAGGATACCTATCTTTGGGAAGAATGGAAAAACTTACGAAGTAGTACTGCAGTGCGTAGACTCTTGTGGAAGTACTGATGGAACGGAATAGAAGTTGTTGACCACTCTGAAATTACAGATAATCCCCGCATCCGAAGCATCACCCGTTGCAAGTTAAAAAGTCCAAACAAAGAAAGAATGGAGGAAGAAATGAAAAAACCATGAAAAAACTAAGAAAAAGAGGAAGGAGCAGTCTCCACCGAGAACAGCCTCTCTTTTATAAAAGAGAAAAAAAAAAGAAGCAAAAAGCATGTTCTCTCCGAGATCTCGCCGAGATCTCGCGAGAATTAGCGAGATTAACCGAGAATACCGAGATCTCGGGCGAGAGATCCGAGAACATGTAAATGCCGAGACGAAAAGGGTTATCGACCCTATTTTCGTCTCGGTTAGTTGCGAAATTGGCGAAATCGGCGAGATCTCGCCGCCGAGATTTCATTCCATGCCGCCCCCTAGACTCCAAGTGGAGGTTCCATCACCCCAAACCCCGCCCCCCACCCTAAGGTCCCCCAACCCTCCCCCACCCCTCATGTTGCAAATATTTTTTCTACCCCACCCCCTATACAAATGGCGTTTTTATCTTCTCCTGAGCATTGTGCAGGTCAGGTTTTGGAAGCCCCAGATGAGCAACAGCCCATTAAAGATTCAATTGAGCAGCCTTCTGACCATACTAGTCCATCGATAATGCCCACTCGATCTCATCCCATGGTCTTACAACCTCCTCTTAAGCCATCTACAAGATACCCTCTCCCTTAGGCCCATATTGCCACATTGAGGTCAAACCGACGTGCTTTACTGAAGCCTCTAAGCATGCTCATTGGCAGGAAGCCATGCTGACCAAATTTAATGCGTTGCTCAAGAACGGTACTTGGTGTCTAGTTCCACCCTCCTCTCATCAGAATGTAGTTGGCTACAAGTAGGTCTTTCACATCAAGCGACGGGCTGATGGGAGTGTTGAGCCCTACAAAGCGCGTCTCGTGGCCAAACGCTACAACCAGCAGGGGGGCATCGACTATACTGAGAGTTTTAGCCCAGCCGTCAACCCACAACATTGCAAACCGTTCTTGCCATTGCTACCTGTAACCAGTGGGATACACAACAGTTGGAGGTCAATAATGCCTCCCTTCATGGCTCTTTATCTGAAGATGTCTACATGTCTCAACCCATTGGTTTCGTCGATGCAACGCGCCTCACACATGTCTGCAAATTACAGAAATCATTATATGGGTTGAAACAGGCTCCTTGAGCTTGGTTTCAGCGGCTGAGCAGTTTCCTCATCTCACTTGGTTTTGAAGGCTCGAAGACTGACACCTCGTTATTCATTTACAAGGATGGCAATCAGTGCATATACATTAATCTATGTTGATGATATAGTCTTAACTGATTCTGATAAAAACTTCTTAAATCATGTTGTCACATCCTTAAGCCACAAATTTGCTATGCGAGACCTCGAAAAACTATCTTATTTTTTGGGGATTGAAGTCATCCCAACCGACGGCTCCGGCATTCTATTACAGCAAAAATTCATACTGGACCTCCTTAACAAGACCCAAATGGATGGCGCCAAACCAGTTCAAACTCCGATGGCTTGCTCCACTCGTCTCTCCATCTCCTCTAGTTCTCCTTTGCCAGACCCGACACTTTACCGAAGCATAGTTAGGCATTGCAATATGCTACACTCACCCGTCTGGACATTTCTTATTCGGTCAACAAGGTGTTCCAGTTCCTATAGGCACTGACAGATGAGCATTGGCAAGTTGTTAAGGGGGTGTTTGGTAACACTCCAGAAGTTGGATTCTGACTTCTGGAGCATAAATGGAGTAGAAGCCTGTTTGGTAACCCAGTTCGGACTTCTGGAGAATCCATGGGTGAACCAGCTCCAAATGAGTTCCAGAATCCAATTTTTTGGAGCATAAAATAGATGTTTTTCGACTTCGGAGTAAAATTTTGGAGTAAAAAAAATCACCCCACACCACTACTACCACCAACCACCACAACCACCACCAGCCACCACCGCCACCACCACCACCACCACCATTGCACCCCCACCACCCACCGCCACTACTACCCACCACCATCCTCAACCACCACTACCCACCCACCACCACCCACCGCCACCACCAATCACCGCCACCCACCGCCACCACCAACCACCCACCGCCACTACCACCCACCGCCACCCACTGCCACCGTCAACCACCGCTACCAACAACCACCGCCACCCACCATCGCCACCCACAATCGCCACCACCACTGCCACCACCATCCACTACCACCCACCACCACCACCACCAACAATCACCTACCACCACTACCACCACCACCCACCGCCACCCACCCACCACCACCACCACCACCACCAACAATCACCTACCACCACTACCACCACCACCCACCGCCACCCACCCACCACCACCACCACCACCACCGCCACCACCCTTCGCCACCACCTCTCACCCACCACCACCGTCACCAACCATCACCACTCACCACTCACCACTAGTGCCACCATCTGCCACCCACCAACACTACTCTGGAGTCCATGACTAAATTAGGTTAACAAACATGTTTCTACTCCCTTATACTCCTGAATCCTTTTGAAGTTGGAGTAGAAATTTGAACCAGAAGTAAGAATCCCAGAGTTGAAGTTTTATCAAACCGCCCCTAAATGTATTTTACGTTATCTTAAAGACACCTACTCCAAAGGCTTATTTCTCTCTCGTGGCTCCTGCACAACCCTTTCAACGTACAGTGATGCTGACTGGGTTGGCTGTGTCGATGACTGACTATCCACAGGTGGCTATGCTATATTCTTAGGGCCAAATCTTATCTCCTGGTCGGCATGTAAACAACCCATCATTGCCCGCTCCTCCACTGAAGCTAAGTACAGGGCCTTGGCTAATACCACAGCCGAACTCCAATGGCTGTACTCGCTTCTACATGAACTCGGCATTAAGGTCTCACAACCTTCAATTCTTTGGTGTGATAATTTAGGGGCAACCTACTCGATCGTGAATCCTATTTTTCACGCTCGCACCAAACATATTGAGATCGACTTTCACTTTGTCAGACAACTGGTCGCCAAGGGCCTGTTTGATAAAACTTCTACTCTGGATTCTAGATTCCAATTCAAAATTTGGATTTTACTTCAGGCTACTCCAGGTGTATTTGGGAGTAAAACATGTATGATAACGCATTTTCTGTAATGGATTCCAGAGTATCTTTGGAACAGAAACATGTTTGACAAACAATATCCCCCCCCAATCGAAATTTAAAAAAATGGTGATGGTGGTGGTGGGTGGTGGTGGAAATGGTGGTTGTGGTGGATGGTGGGTGGTGGTGGTAGCCGTAGTGGTGGTTATGGTGGTGGTGGTGGTAGCCGTAGTGGTGGTTATGGTGGTGGTGGTGGTGGTGGTGGTGGTTGTGTTAGTGGTGGTGGGTGGTGGCGGTGGCAATGGTAGTGGGTGGTGGCAATGGTGGTGGGTGGTGGCGGCGGCAGCTGTGGTGGTGGTGGTGGCGACGACGGCTATAGTGGTGGGTGTTGGGTAATGGCGGTGGGGGTTGTGGGTGGTGAGTGGTGGCTGTGGCGGTGGTGATGGCGGTGGCAGTGGGTGGTGGTAGTGGTGGTGGCATTGGCAGTGGCGGTGGTAGTGGTGGGTGGTCGGTGTGGAGGTGGTGGTGGTGTTGGGTAGTGGATGGTGGCGGTGGTGGAGGTAGAGGTGGCGATGGCGGTGGTAGCGATGGCGGTGGTGGTTGGTGGGCGGTGGTGGTGCTTGGTCGGTTGTGGCCTTGGTCGTGGTGGGGGTGGCAGTGGTGGTGGTGGGGGTGGGGGTGGTGGGTGGTGGTGGCGGTGGTGTGTGGTGGGTGGTGGAAGTGGTGGTAGTGGTGGTCAAGTGAGAGTCGGATTCTTTTTCTTCTTTCAAAAACTTGCTTTAGTTACTTTAAAATTTTGGATTCTGGAGCCATTTTAAATCCAGTTCACTCTATGAGAACTTGAATCCAACTAGGCTTATCAAACACGCTTTTACTCCAAAATGGTTCCCTCGGAACCAGAATCCATAGAATCCAGAATCTGAAGTTTTATCAAACAAGCCCTAAAAAGAAGTTGGAGGTTCGGTTCATGTCCACATGGGATCAGCTAGCTGATGTCTTCACCAAACCTCTGTCTCATACTCGATTTGCAGCGGGACAAATTGAAGATCATCTCCAGACCCTCTTCCACCTAAGGGGGGCTGTTAGAGATCAATGACTCTCAGTTTAACATAGAATATTCCACTGTTATTCCATTGTTACTTGGTTATCGTATATCTGTAAAATGTAATCTCTTAAGAATAGGAGCAGTTTGAATCTTTATAACAAACTAGATCATTATCACATGTATAAACAAAAACACTATATATATAGTCTCTGCAGTCCATCAATGGACGTGTGAATTTTCCCACAAATATTATCATCTCTTATTATCGTCTGTGATATACACTTCAATATTTCGGTCTCAATTCTCTGACTCTACCAATATAGAGAAGAGTCCCCTCGAAGCAAAGAAGCAAACTCAATTTTAACCGGCCAAGGACAGCATGCTTTCCTAAGTAAACCCAACAAGCTATCGTCTGTTCATTTTGTATAAGAGCCCCTCTAGAGAACTCCACTAGGCTCAATTACTTTTCCATCTCAGATGAAGAAAATAAGACTAATCAGCGGGCAGTTATAGCAGTCCAAGTGGCCCAGTAATACGTAAAATAAGTAAAAGAAAACAAAAGAGAAATAGCTTTGTCCAAGGAAATAGATTGCCAAATGATCAATAATTTCAATCTATCGATTTTACCATCTCAAACAAGGTAGCTTTCTTATGTTAAAAATCAGGGAAAGAAAAAATAAAAGTATTTAAATACAGCTAAATTAACTTGAACTTTCAGACCTTCATGTTGCTGAGGCTTGAGGATTCCGATCGTCCTGCGGATTAATCACTGACTAGAGTTTCGAATCAAAGCATGGAGAAGAATAAGAAGAATCACCAGGCTAAACGCGCAAAGAGAATGGAGCCGCAAGAAATCTTCACCCAGGCAAAACAAGACTGTGGGGCGGCTAGCACACAGAAACGCTCCTTCCCACCCTGAATACAACTTTATATAGGCTAGGGTTAAATCTGGAGTTACAATATCAATTTTACCGGGCCAAGCTAAGCCTCACACTTAGGCCCAGGTTTCCCTTATATTCGGGCCAAGCCTGGCATGTAAGTGCCTTATTTGAAACTCAAATTCAAGCCCAAGACTGCCTGATGTCCAGGGCAGCCTTCACATCCTACGAGCGGTGGTGAATAAAATGTATTATGTATTTTTGGGCTAGTTACTAACATTCTTCAATGGTCACCTTATATTTATTCAAACTCCATTATTTCATTTTACCAAAAAAAAAAAAAAAAAAACCTCAATTATCCCAAACTTTTATTTGTCTTTCTTCTTTATTATTTAAAATTACTAAATTACCCTTAATCATCTCCCCTTCTTCTCCTATAGTCCTCATGCGGCATCCCAGTCCCGCACCCTTCGCGTTTTTCCCAACCTTGCATCTACTTGCCACCATCTCCATGGCCCCACTTCCATCCCGCTTCTATATCTCCCCTTCCAATCTCCCTCCCCACCTACCGCTGCATCACCTTCCCCGCCTCTCTCACCCCGCCCCCATCTTTTTTCATAATGCTCCAACTAGGGATGTAAACGGATCGAATTCGAATCGAATATACCACTGTCCGAATTTGAATCCGATTGCCAAATATACTATTCGAATTCGATCCAAATCCACCAGATCTATACAAAGCGAATTTGAATTCAAATTCGATTAACTAAACGAAAATCCGGATAAAATCCGGTTCGAATCCGAAATAAGAACATCTACAATCATGTCCTCTGTTTCCTGGAGAAAAAGAAATCAAAACCTCAAACTCACAAGACAACACCATTTTGGGGAAATCTATCTCACAACACAATGCACCATCAAATCTAAAGCTAAAGAGAGTGGATATTTAACCTTTAGGGAAGAATACTGTTTCCTCCCCTATGGTTTGCCCAAAGGACAAACACTCCTAAACTTTTTAGATAAATACAAATACCTTCTTTACAAGCACTATTAAAATACAACTAAACCTACGCCATTAAATCTATTCCATTAGACGCTGGCGGTGAAAGACCAATATTATTTTAATGATTAAACTAATCCTTTATAAGGGTGAAGTACCTGTTTTACCCTATTGAAATAGGGAATCTTATTTCGTTTAACTACTCCGCCATGGCAAGCTTCTTTTATCATCTGACTTCAGATATTCAACAAAACAAGGAAAAAACAATAACCAGAATTTTTTGGATCTACGCACCAAAGGAGTCCCTGATCCCCTTCTCTATTCCTCTCCAAATCTTATTGAAGTAGAGCCCCTTATTCTATCAGAAGAACAAACGGTGCCCATATTTAATCTCTATCCCTTCTCGTAAGAGAAGGATATTCTCTCATATTTGTAAATACTCTTTCTTTCTATCTCTATCCCTGAAATTAGGGGATCCTTAGGGCCCGTTTGATAAAACTTCTGCTTCTGGATTCTATGGATTCTGGCTCCCAGGGAGCCATTTTGGAGTAGAAGCGCGTTTGATAAGTCCACTTAGATTCCAACTCCCACAGAGTGAACCGGATTCAGAATGACTCCAAAATCCAAAATTTTGGAGTCATAAATACTTGCTCCAAGCTGTTGGATCAACTTTTTAAGAGAAAAAAAAAAGTCGACACTCACATGACTATCACTTGACCACCACCACCACCACCACCACAACCACCACCACCACCACCACCACCACCACAACCACCACCGCCGTCGCCACCTCTACCACCACCACCAACACCACCACCACCGCCGCCTCCACCACCACCACCAACACCACCACCACCACCCACCACCCACCACCAACATCACCACCACAACCACCACCACCACCACCACCACCACAACCGCCACCACCACCACCACCACAACCACCACCACCACCACCATCGCTGCCGCCACCTCTACCACCACCACCAACACCACCATCGCCGCCGCCTCCAGCACCACCACCAACACCACGGCCCACCACCCACCACCACCACCACCACCACAACCACCACTGTCGCCGCCACCTTTACCACCACCACCACCACCGCCGCCTCCACCACCACCACAAACACCACCGCCCACCACCACTACTACGACTGTTTTTCTAGACTTCGATTGGAGGGATAGTGTGTTATCAAACATGTTTCTAATCCAAAGATGCTCTAAAATCCATTTTAGAATTGCGTTATCAAATAAGTTTCTACTCCAAAATAATCCTAGAGTAGCTTGGAGTAGAATCCAAATTTAAACCAGAATCCAGAATCCAGAAGCAGAAGTTTTATCAAACGGGCCCTTATTGTAACCTCTTATACATATCTCCAGAATCTCTCGTATTTCATCGAAAACCTCTCAGTTCCCACTCCCCACTCGATCAAAGGCAAAAAGGAAACTTTAACGCTAATAACTGAAACAAAATCCCTAAATCTGAGTACCTACTGAAACCGTTTAAGACCTTGTTGACGAAGCTCATTTGCTCACTGTCGCATTTCCCTTCTGTTCCCTTCAGTTCAAACACACACAGAATTGCTTCTTCTTCCTTCTCCTCTTTTTCTTCTAATAACAAGAGATCAACATATATAAAGAACCCTAATATTATCATCTTATGTTCTCAGACGAGCAATATCGTGGAGGCACTCAAGAACGGGAACCTGTTGAGCATCCAATCACCATTCAATAATGGCAAAAGTGGATTTCAGAGGCTTCTGCACGTGTTCTTCAAGAAGAAGGAGACGTCGATTCAGGGTTGACAATAGAATTGGTTTTCAGGTAACAAAACATCCAAGGGTAGAATTCTCTATAAAAAGACTAACTTTATCACCGTTAAAAAAAATGGGATATTCGTATTTTTCGGACAAGTTTAAGGGCATTTGTCCTTTTAAGCAAACTTAGGGGAGGCACCAGTATTTTTCCCTAACCTTTAATATGACTGACTCCTTTACACAAGAGTAGCTCTTCATCATCTTCAAAGTTGCACTATCTCTAACCACAAAACCTCCGTTTACAAGACCATCAAAACCCGAATAAAACCCATAAGAGAAGAAGAAAGAAAGATTAGAGAAAGAATCTTAACTCCATGAAGCAAAACTAAACAACGTCATGTTGTCAGAGAAACCCACCAAAAATATTAACATTCAATAATATTATTAAGAAAAAAAAATCAGCTACCCCCATAATAGTTTCGAAACATCATCTACCACCCAGACCTTTCAAAAAAACATCAACTACCACCCAAACGTTTATCACCGTTAATCAAATAGATCTACTCTGTTTAACGAATCCTATTAGTTGTTGATGTCATCCAAAAACAAATTTTAATTGAACAATAATACCCTAACAGATAAGTTGAAAGACCTTTTACCTTCCCTCAGTTAACTAACCTTGAACAATATCAAATACCAATACCGTCCCTTGTATTTCTGATTCTGTAATCGACTAATGAATGTTCAGATCATGCGATGATGATACATGGGGACGATGGAATGGAAGAAGAAAGTGAGATCCAGGAAAAGAACAGGGGTGAAGATCACAGGGTAGGAATGAGTTGCAGGGAGGAGAAACAGATCAGAGGAGAGGAAGAAGAAGAAAAAGGAAGAGGTAAGCATCACTGACCCTTACCGATCATCCCTACTACTACCTCCCTCACCATCTCACCACAAAAATAAAATAAAATAGCAATGGTGATCGAAAGAGGAGATCGCTCAGTTCAGCGGGATAATTGACACACAAATTCCTCCAAAGAGAAGAAACCTGCATTCCGGTCTGTTGAGCTTGAATTTTCTGAGTCATCATCGCAATCTTCTATCTACTACCTTTCCTTTCTTTATCCCTCAAAATGAACTATTATGAAGCGATAAAATTGAATAGATAATGAACAGATAAAGAAGAAATCCTAAACATGAAAGATAAACCATCGGCAGAGAAACCCTAAGACAAATTGTATAACTAAGAACCCTAGCCACGAAAGAAAATGCCAACCAGCCCTCGATTTCTTTTGCAGACCAGCAAAAGCA
Organism: Protea cynaroides; assembly: GCA_028583415.1. Lineage (NCBI taxonomy): Eukaryota > Viridiplantae > Streptophyta > Magnoliopsida > Proteales > Proteaceae > Protea > Protea cynaroides. The sequence continues at coordinate 84,723,405 of CM053276.1, read as the reverse complement.
GCAAGAATCTTGAACCTGTATGTGACTCTGCAGGAGGAAAGACCCTGTGGAAAGGGACTATGTAAAGATTCTCCAAACAATAAAACTATGACGGGGGATGTGCCCTTGGAACCAGATTGCATCGAACCAGAGAACTGGAGATGCACGAGAGCAGATAAGGTTCTACCTTGTTGTGGTTTTGTTCGACCCTCATATCATAAAAGGGAAATTGTTATCAGCAAGATTTGTGTTCTAGATCGGCCATGGAAAAAATCGACCTGAGAAGAATCGAAGCAGGTTAAACTTGATTTTCTCCTTCCCTTCTGGAAACATGAGGCAAGAGAAACCATATTTTCGAAATAAATACATAAATTATCCTCTAATTAGGAAATAATTAATCAAAAGCAACCCAATAACAAAAATTCGATCGACATACCTGCCGATTGAGCTTGGTTGGATCATGGCGAGACCAGAACATATCAAGTAGATTCTCATAACCGTAATCCTTAGGATCATACTGAACCCTAACAATCTCAGAATGGTTCGTCGTACCCATACATATATCGTTATAAGTTGGATTATGCATATGACTTTGAGTGTCTAGAAGTAGCTGGAAAAGTTGAGTTCTGAATTGAGATTTTGCATGGAAGGAAGAGAGAAGTGAGAAGAGAGAACCTCGACGAAGATACCAGTATGGCTTGGCTTGGCTTGCTTGCACAATGCTTTCTGCATTTTCGGTTGCTAGTTGGCTTTGGTCCAATTTCAAAGGAAAGGGGGAAGAATCCACTATTTCTCATTCGTCACCTGGATCAGTGATGCAGGGCAAGCAAAGCAGAAGAGGAAAGAAGAAGAAAGAGACAAAAGGAAGAAAAAGAAGAAAAGGGTTATATTAGTAATTTTACTAGTTTTTAAAATTTTTCAAATTAATAACATAAAAGGTAAAACTGTCTAACGCTGATTTCCATCACCTACGTCAGTTACTTTGGTGTAATTGATGTTTTTTGAAATGTATGGGTGGTAGGTGATGTTTCATAATTATTATGGGGGGTAGCTGATTTTTTTTCTTTATTATTACCGTCATTAAAATGTTTTTTTTTTTTCAAATACATAAAATTGATTTGAAAGTTTTTTTCCTTTAATAAAAATTCTTATAATTCACATTACATACATTTTCTATACCACATTCCATGTAAGGATGTAAATGGATAGCCAAAAAGCTGACTTCGATTCGAATCTGCATCCGTTTAGAGAAATCCCCACTTCACGATGTCTAAAGACACATTTGTATGCTTACCGAATACCGAATACCAAATATTGAATGCTAAATACCGTACTATTGATTGACCAATATCAAATGCCGAATACCGTACTAATTGACACCTTTATGTAAAAACCCATCCTAGCACTTTACGTAAAATCGGAATTTATGATATAATATTAAAAAATTATTGTAACATATGGCTAATGTCAACGTAGAATTACTAAAGTTTTGACATGATAACAAGTCTACAAAGTCAAAAGAGGAAGATAGAATGATAAAATCAGTTGATGCATGCATGTTGGCTAACATGGGGTTTTAAGGATATAGTGTGCACATGGTTAAAAGAATAACTAATCAAAATATTATGTTCAAACAATAGGATTTGGATGCGAATTCGGATAGGCAAGATCGGATTCAGAGGTGGATTTGGATATCACTCTAATTAAACGGATATAATCTTCTCCGATCCGTTTAAGTGTACATTTAAAATAAATTATAGTATATAGCAATAAAGCCAAATAAATAAGGGTAAACATAATACAATGAAATAGGGTACGTATAATGCATTTACTGTTTTTCTTATTTTGTGTAATGCATTTACTGTTTTTTTTCTCTTTTTTTATTTATTTATTTTTTTGGGTAAAATAAAAATCTATTGCATTAAGGGATCAAGATACAACATAACATCTTCATTACACAAATGAAATAGCCGCGGAATGGTTTCGGGCCACACCACACGTCTTGAAACCGATATGACCCTCCTTGCCAAGGAATGTGCCACTTGATTGGCCAACCTTGGAACATGCTTAAAACTAAGATCTAAAACACGCTGAGCAATAACCAAAATATCATTAACAATAGGACACATGAATATTGTCCTCCTGTGCCATGCCATTAATAAGATTGATCATTTCTAAACAATCCGACTCAATGATGACATGGCTAAAACCACGGGACACCACTTCAGATAAAGTCATGCGAAATGCTAAAGCCTCCCCCACTGTTTAAGATGGTAAAGCCAACAAATGTGAGACCGCTAATGGAGGATTGCTAGTAGAGTCTAAAAACAAAGCCGACACCACTCTCCAATGAGTTGAGCTTCATCACTGCTTTCGTATTGACTTTAAGAACTCATATTGCAGATGGACACCATGACTCTTATTAAACAATACTAAAGAGGGCAGAGAGGTATAAGTGTTTTATATAGGAAAGCATATTTTGGAAAGCATTTATTGTTTTATCGGGAATTGAGAAACTCTTAAAAGTTCTTTACTTATTTGTTAAATTCAAATTAATAAAAAGGTTAAATTTCATCTACACCTCATCAATGATTGTTAACATCATTTACATTCACAAAATTATAAAAATATCATCTGCCATCTAAAAACTTTACTGTACTAATTCTAGGACGATACTATCTTTCTAGCAAGGTAAAGAAACCATTTTACCTTTTATCTAATTTGTTACCTTACACCGAAGATCTGTTTTCCTTTTATAACAGTAAAAGAGAAAAGAAAACCCCCGAATCCTCTTCTAGACGACGATGATCATAAATACTTACTTCTTCTTCACCGACGAAGGTGCATGTCTTTCATCTTCCCTGACTACGATTCTGCTGGCGACGATAATTCTTTCATCAGTCTTTCTCTGACTTACCCTAAAAAATGGGAGATTTTGTATTGAATGAAGAATTACTTTCAATTAGGTTGCGGAGTCCTTGTAGCGCAAGCAGGCGTCAACGGGTGCGAAGACGAGGATGAGTATTTGGATCCGAAGAGGAAGAAAAGTGAGAAACGATGGTGACGATGAGGAGCACCCCCACACATATTGCTCCATACACATGTTGACTCAACTTCCCCAACATCAACATCGTTACTCTGCAACTGCATTGATTTTGATCGCTCTTTCTTTGCTTTGTTTGCTGGTTGATAATGGAATTTAAAGAGGAGTCGATAGGTATATAGAACGATGGAACAAGAAAACAGAGGGTAAAAACCAATGGTCACCGCTGTAACGATGAAACTGGAAATCCCAAAGAGGGAGAATGCAAACTTCAAACCTGCAATTCTGCCAAACTATCGTTGGATTTATCGTTTTGTGTTACATGGCACACCGTCACCGTTCGTATCTCTCTCTCAATTTTTTTCTTCTATTTTTGAAATGATGAATTCCGGCCCACATTTACTAAATCACAGGGATTCAAGTGAAGAACAGATTTCAATTCTCGATCAAAGAAAAGAAGAAAGATAAACGAAAAGCTCGATACAAGCGCCACACGCACTCGTAAACGAGAGATCGACGGTCGATGTTGGGATCTCCAAAAAGAAAACTAAAGAAGAGGATATAAAAAGGCTGAGAAGCAAAACTGAAAACTGTGTTGGATCACTTGTGGAAACGAAGATCTCTTGCCAACCTGATCAGCTTAAAATTAAATTTACTCTTGTCAATCAGATCAGATCGAACATCGAAGCACCAAAGCAAATTGTGGCAGGAAGGGAAAAGAGAGATGAGGAACTGCCAAGCAGTAGAGGCAGCAACAGTGGTGATACAACATCCAGGGACCAAGATAGAGAAGATTTACTGGTCCGTGAGTGCCCAGGAGGTGATGAGCTCCAACCCTGCCACTATGTCATGGATGCACAAGGCAGAGGGGACTCCAACCTTAGGGTTTGGGTGAGAGTGAAAAAGAAGGAGGGAGAGAAAATATAAATTTGATTTGAAAATCAAATTAGTAAATCATATAGTTTTTAAAATTTTTAATTTATAATATGAAGGGTAAAATTGAGGTTTCTCGGGTGGCCTTTCCCTGCTGAGGTTTCTTTTCTTCCCTTTATTTTTTTCATTTTCTTCTTTTTGCAAACCCCATCTTGGGCTGAATAAAGAGTCCTGATATGGTGAGGATATTGCCAAAATTATGGTCTGAAACCCTTAGGGGAAATTTGAACGCATGACTTTCATGACAAATGGGTAGCCTTGCCCCACTGTTTAAGTTGACACATACACGTATTGATAGGCAGACAGTTATTTCAATCATTACTAAAAGCGATCTTAGGGAAATGCAGTCCCACACCAAAATTAAAAATGGTGCCAAATTATGTTTTCCTTTATTGGAGATGTTCAGATAGAATACGTGTCCCAACAAGCTATATCGAGATTCTGAATCAGTCACGATCATATCTGGGCCTGAAACCTTTAGGTTTGTTGACAAGTATTGATGTTGAAGGTCCAACAGGACTGATGTGAAACTGTCCACATGGGTCTACCATTGGGAGAGTGTTTGGTTATATTATGTAGAATGGATTTATCTTACCGAGAAGATCCCATTTTATTGGCTTGAGAAATGAAGGGCTTATAGGAACCTTGGGAAGCCGTCGGATGTAATGAACGACAGATGAGAGTTCTAGCCAGATTCATGATTTTGTACATAAAATGATGACATGATCATGAGATACAATGCCATAAAAATTGATAATCAAAAGAAGGGCTTGTGATAGAGACTCCTTGGAAAGCCGTCAGATTGATAGACGAGAGAGAGAGAGAGAGTCTAATGCCGATGAGAAATGTTTCTCTGTTGATGAAGAAGTGATGAGATCGTCTCCTGTAAAGGCGGGATGTAATTGGCCAAAATCAAAAGTCCGATCCAACATGCTGTGAATCTCGAAGAATGATTGCACTTGCTTTCAGGCTTTAGTTGAAACTACCATCTTCTTGAAGTGAGAGGGACAATTGGCCTACTGTCGAGCTCCAATGCCATTCAACATCTTGCTATTTTCTTTTCTTCTTCTCTTTTTTTTTTTTTTTTGGGATGTGGAGGCCACATAATGCAGTGCTTCACTTGATCGCAAAGTTGAAGCATTATTTTCAATAGTGGATTTGAATCTTCTTCTTCCAAACATTTCCAATCAGATAGGACCTCTTTGCCCCAGTTAGTACTCTGATCTTCTGTAAACTTTATGAGCATTTGTGACTGCTCATCTAGATCTGATTTTATCTGAATGGGGTGACTGCTTTTCTTTAGAAGTTACTCATCTCCTTCTTCTGATGTGACTACCTCCCATTATTGATGTAGATAAAACATAGGCTTGAATTTATTTTTTTTTGGGTATCCCAATGACCTCATTCTTTGATTTTGAGATTGATCATTCATCATGTATCTCTTGCTTGCAGATGATGTACTTTGTATGAACTTTGGTATTTCCATCTTTTTGGTGGCACATCTATCCTCCACATTTGTACTGATTGGCTGATCTGTTGATCTAATGCTTTCCTTGGAATCTTTTCACAGGTAGAATAAATGGCAGCTTCTCCAATACATGTTTCTTGAGACTACTCTTGTGTCTCTCGATTGATCATTTAAAGCTTTCCCAGGACGGGTTGGACCTTTCTTTCTCAAGAGGCCGGGTGGCGTAGAAGTTCGGAGACGGCTCATCGTTTCAATCATCTTCGAGTCGAATTGACTGCGCACGTAGAATAGGAAGATGTACGAAACTGGGAGGAAATGTATGGAAGAGACAAGGCACAAAGTTTGAAATCCCAAACGGGTGATTTTTTTTACTTACAGGGAAGATTGGACTGGACTTGTCAACAAGCATATCAATCTTGGACCTAGACATGGATGACCTATCGAATATCGATAATAGAAAGTTGAAACAACTAGTTCATCCAAGTGGCTCCAGTTGGGCATAACGCCTTCGACGACCACCTTCAGTCATTGTGGGAATAAATCTTCCTTCAGATTTCTAATAGCAAGACTCATCATGCCCCTCTATCAATAGGTGCAGGATGCCTACCTTTCAAGGTTCCATACAATTCTTACCCTCTTTTCTTTCAGTTTAGGATCCATTCATAACCAGACTATTTCTTTTTAAGCTCAAGGTTACTTTGGTTCATGCCCCAATTTGGGGTCTAGTGGATTCATCAATGGACAACTTATAGCTAAATTCAAAATCATTTTGGCTTATGCCCCAGTTTGGGGAGCAAGAGGTATCGTCATTGCACTACACCATTTTGAGTCCAAGATTAGACTAGTTTATGGCTTGGCTTGGGGGGTTCAATGGATTTATTCGTTAGACCACTCTCAATTTGGGTCTAAGGTCAATTTGGTCCATGCCCCAGTTTAGGGCATAATGGCTTTCCTCATTAGACCGCATTCAATTTGGGTCCAAGGTCAATCTGGTTCATGCCCTACTTAGGGTTCAGGGCTTTATCATTGGACCATTCCTTAGCCATGATTCTGGTTCTTATCCTAGCCTGGGGCACATTAGATCTCATCTTTGGTCTACCCTACTGCTCGGGAAATTCCATTCCCTCTCTTTGAATAATGAGAAATGTGAGGGCAACTCTTCGAATTCTAACATTTCCTTGGCCAATGGGGCAGAAATGCCCATGATGGGATAACACTATTATAGCTGAAGGTTCATGGTCTCTTGATGACTATAGAATCTAGAATTGATCTTTACTCACAGGCAATGAGGAATGCTTCTCATTCACCAATCCTGATGAGCTATCCTAACTTGTAGCACTGGGCTATGATAGACATGGATCAGGCTCTAATTGATAGAGCCAGAGATTGATTTTGAATCGGTCTTCGATTGATAGAGACAAGATTGACTTTGAATTGGTCTCTGATTGATAGAGACAGAGTTGACTTTGAATTGGTCTCTGATTGATAGAGACAGAGTTGACTTTGAATTGATCTCTGATTGATAGAGATCAAGATTGATTTTGAATTGGTCTCTGATTGATAGAGATCAAGATTGATTTTGAATTGGTCTCTGATTGATAGAGATCAATATTGATTTTGAATTGATCTCTGATTGATAGAGATCAAGATTGACAGTCATGGACTGGGCTCTAATTGCTAGAGGCAAGGATTGCTTGAGTTGGGCTCCGATTGATAGAGGCCAAGGAAGACAATCATGGATTGGACTCTAATTAATAGAGATGATGGATTGATTGAGTTAAAATGACTGAAATTCTCTTCGATTCCTTCATGAAATGGAACATGGACCAGAGGTAATAATTGAACAGGCCTAGAGGCTAACTCATGCTCACATTGAGTTCATATGAATGAAACTTTTCTTAGTTTCAACATGAATTAAACCTGAACTGGAGTTAACGATTGGACAAGCTTAGGGGCTAATTAAATTCAAATGAATGGAACTCTTCTTAGTTCCAACATGAATCAGAACTTGAACCACATAAATAAACCTAGTGGCTGATTGAATTCAGATGAATGAAACTCTTCTTAGTTCCAACATGAATCAGATCCTGAACCAAAGTTGATGGTCGGACAAGCCTAGGGGCTAAATAAATTCAGATGAATGGAACTTTTCCTAATTCCTGACATGAATCAGAACCCTAACCAAAGATGATGGTTGGATAAGCCTAGTGGCTAATTGAATTCAGATGAATGGTACTTTTCCTAGCTTCGACATGAACTGGAACCCTAACCAAAGTTGATGGTTGGATAAGCCTAGTGGCTAATTGAATTCAGATGAATGGAATTTTTCCTAGTTCCGACATGAATCAGAACCTAAACAGGAGGTGTAGGGTGAAAAAGCCTAGGGGCCGAATGCCTTCTTCATTTTAGCATGATCTGGGAGTGATGATTGAACCTGCCTAAAGGTTATACCCTTCTTTAATTCTGAGATGAACCAGAAATGGTAGTTGAGTCTAGGGCTAAATATTTCTTTGATTCTGAGATGAACTGGATGTGATTGAATCTGCCTAGGGGCTGAATATTTCTTTAATTCTGGATGAAATGATGATTGGACCTGCCTAGGGACTGAACCTTTCTTCAATTCTGAGATGAACCAGAAATGGTGGTTGGACCTGCCTAGGGGCTGGATATTTTTTTTGATTCTGAGATGAACTGGATGTGATTGAATCTACCCAGGGGCTGAATCTTTCCTTAATTCTGGATGAACCAAAATGATGATTGGACCTGCCTAGGGGCTGAATCTTTCCTTAATTCAAAGGTGAATAGGAAATATTGATTGGATTTGCCTAGAGGCTGAATCTTTCCTTAATTCAAAGATGAATATGGAACATTGATTGGATGTGCCTAGGGGCTGAATCTTTCCTTAATTCAGAGATGAATTGAGAATTATGATTGGATTTGCCTAGGGGTTGAATCTTTCCTTGATTATGAGATGAATTGAGAACAGTGATTGGATTTGCCTAGGGGCTGAATCATTCCTTAATTCAGATGAATCGAGAACTATGATTGGATTTGCCTAGGGGCTGAATCTTTCCTTAATTCTAAGGTATATTGGGAACTATGATTGGATTTGCCTAGGGGCTGAATCTTTCCTTAATTCAGAGATGAATCGAGAACTATGATTGGATTTGCCTAGGGGCTGAATCTTTCCTTAATTCAAAGGTACATTGAGAACTATGATTGGATTTGCCTAGGGACTGAATCTTTCCTTAATTCAGAGATGAATCGAGAACTATGATTGGATTTGCCTGGAGGCTGGATCTCTCCTTAATTATGAGATAAATTGAGAACTATGATTGGATTTGCCTAGGGGCTGAATCTTTCCTTAATTCAGAGATGAATAAAAAAATGTGATTGGATTTGCCAAGGGGCTGGATCTTTCCTTAATTCAAAGGTGAATAGGAAACATTGATAAGATTTGCCTAGGGGCTGAATCTTTCCTTAATTTAAAGGTACATTGAGAACTATGAATGGATTTGCCTAGGGGCTGAATCTTTCCTTCTTTCTTACAAAATTTGATGTTCAATCAAGATCTAGATTCATGACTTCCATTGATTCATTTAGAAAAATGACATGGATGGATCTCAAGGTGGGAGATTAAGACAATTCCCTAATTGTAGGGACCTCTCACCCTAAAAGGATGGATATGGTTGCAGTTTGATTTTCTTTTCCAAAGGCATTGAAATCCAATGGGAAAATATCAAGATTCTAAACATCTAAAGGAGTAGAAAAAGTCACATGCACAATCAAGGATGACTCAACCAAACAAGAGTTAGCTCCCTCATAAGGGCGATTGGGTAAACATTATCCAAGTCAATTTAATTAAATTTGATTAAGCCATGTGTTCAGGCTTGGGACCTCAGGATTCCAAATTGGATAATCAGTGGTACCAAGGTCTGACCAATTGGATTACCGAATTCGATGAAATTGAAATGGATATATTAATCCGTCGTCCTTGTTAGGGATGATTAGCAAAAGCGGTTCATAGATGAACAAACTAGTAAATTTCTTCTTGACCATGGTATCTATGTCTTGACAGGGATTTTCTGTTCGTTTTTCGAAATCGACATGTTAACAATGAGAGATTCGACACATCGAGCTTACTTAATGGAGGGTGTATAGTGACCGTCTACTATGATGTAGAACAGTTGTATATATACCTCATACTCCCAATGGGTGAGAGTTCAAGATGCTCATCGTATAGATTCTAACATGTTGACCAATCGAAGACAAAAACGGGCAGAACTTCGACGTCTCGAGCATGGATGTCATGGTTAAGCAGATTTTACCGGGTCGGTTCAGGGATGAACAAAAAAATAACAAACATTGGGCTACAATCTGGGTTAGGACAGAAAAGGCCACATTGACAAAGATGGGGTAACCTATCACCGAATGCTCGATGAATAATGGGCCCCCAATCCCTTTATATACTATGTTGCAAGGATCCAAGCGACGTGGAGTAGCATAATGCATTCCCAGGCGGACCCAAGAAACGCTCGTTAGAGGCTGCTCGCCGGTCGTGGTCTCACAAAGTACAAGCCAAGGCTGTGTGTTTCGCCTAGCGGGCTGCCCCATATGCATGGGACCCGGTTCGGCTACTCGCACGAATGTGTGACTGAACCCATTCCCCCTAAAGCAATATTATACAAGCATAAATATAGTATCCTAAAATCTAGCATCCAATTCACACAAAGAAAGTTTTCATTTAGAAGTTTGACATTTATATCCCCAGTGAAGTCGCCACTGTGAGGACAAAGATTAAAATCTTTAGAAGTCGCCACCTAGATTTAGGTCTAGGACCTTAGAAATGTGAAATCTCACCCCAAGGTAAGACTTCGATTGACTCATGACCCTTAGATTGGAATTCTGGTCCATCAGAGATTGGGTAAGTGTCAGGTTACGGTTATGGGAAGGGGTTAGGCACCCAAACCGCCCGATCGAAATTGGTCTCCTATATCTTTCCTATGCTAGACTCTATTTGCTAAGCCAAACCAAACCAAGGGGTTTGATATCATTGAACCGAATCTGTATCCATCAGATTGCCTACGTATCACAGAATTATTCTGAAAATCAGGTTTACCATCGTAGTTCAGGTGTAATTAAAGTTTATGAATGTGATTTATGCTTGTGCATGATTAAGTCTATTGTTCAAGTTGAAGTTTATGCTTGAAAGGTTGAGAAATCCTATGGGTTAGGATCTAGATAGTCCATGTGGACTGATAGATAGTCCTAGTGGATCTAAGAATAACCCTATTTGGGTTGAAATGTGGATAACCCATTCTGGGTTGGAATGTGGATAATCCTATGTGGGTCAAAATGTGGATAAATATCCTAGTGGATCTATGGATAGTCCAAGTGGGCTAAGGTTTGGATCCGAATTTGGGTTTCTCCCAAATAGCCTACGTATCCTAGGGTTTGCCCTAAGAATCAGAATCTGCGTAGTTCGGGATGGATAACCCTATTTGGGTCAAAATATGGGTAAGTATCCTAGTGGATCTATGGATAGTCCGAGTGGACTAAGGTTTGGATAACCCTTTTTGGGTTGGAATATGGATAGATATCCTAGTGGATCTATGGATAGTCCGAGTGAACTAAGGTGTGAATAAATATATCCTAGTGGATCTATGGATAGTCGGAGTGGACTAAAGTGTGAATAAATATATCCTAGTGGATCTATGGATAGTCCGAGTGGACTAAATTGTGGATCTGAATTTGGGTTTCTCCCAAATGACCTACGTATCCTAGGGTTTGATCTAGGAATCAGAATCCGCATAGTTCGGGACTGGGTTGTAATGATTGGGTATCCTAGTGGATCTATGGATAGTCCGAGTGGACTACAGTATGGATAACCCTATTTGGGTTAAAATATGGGGGATATCCTAGTGGATCTATGGATAGTCTGAGTGGACTAAATTGTGGATCCGAATTTGGGTTTCTCCCAAATGGCCTACGTATCCTAGGGTTTGACTTAGGAATCAAAATCCACGTAGTTTGAACTTGGATAACCCTATTTGGGTTGGAATATGGATAGATATCCTAGTGGATCTATGGATAGTCCGAGTGGACTAAAGTATGGGTAAATATCCTAGTGGATCTATGGATAGTCCTAGTGGACTAAGCTGTGGATCCGAATTTGAGATTCTCCCAAATGGCCTACGTATCCTAGGGTTTGACCTAGGAATCAGAATCCGCGTAGTTCGGGCTCTGGGTTGAAATGGGAGTGGATATCCTAGTGGATCTATGGGTAGTCCAAGTGGACTAAGGTGTGGATCCGAATTTGAGTTTCTCCCAAATAGCCTACGTATCCTAGGGTTTGACCTCAGAATCAGAATCCGCGTAGTTCGGGCTCTGGGTTGAAATGGGAGTGGATATCCTAGTGGATCTATGGGTAGTCCAAGTGGACTAAGGTGTGGATCCGAATTTGGGTTTTTCCCAAATAGCCTACGTATCATAGGGTTTGACCTAGGAATCAGAATCCGCGTAGTTCGGGCATAACCTGTTCTAGGTTAATGATTGAGAACATATTCTAGGTTTAGGGTTTTAGAACCTATTCTAGGTTTAGGGTTTGCCGAGGGGCATCGTCCTAAATTACCCTTTTCATTCTGAATTCTAATTTTGGAAGGTTTGGCAAAGAATTCTCTTTCTTTATTAAGGTTTTATTATTCCCATTATGCCCTTCCCAAGAATGTGGGTGCCTAAATGCACGTTCCCACACCTATATTGTTTTCTAGAAGTGTGCATATGTGGCAGTTCGACTAGGGTGTTGCATAAAATAAGTTATTGCCAAAAAATAGATTATTCTATCTAAATATGGCACATAAAATATTTATGGCAAGAAATTCACATACAGTAAGATTGTTTAAAAATCTTTCAAATATGGCATGTATTGCAAATAAGACAAGAGCCTATATAGCATGATCTAGTATGCTATCTTCTAAGTATGGCAAGACCCTAATTGCTATTTTCTTTCCATATTTAGGGTTTTCTACCCTAATTGCTGTATTTTTTCTATTTTTAGGGTTTTCTACCCTAATTGTTATTTTCTTTCAATTTTAGGGTTTTCTACCTTAATTATTTTCTTTCCATTTTTTAGGGTTTTCTACCCTAATTGTTATTTTCTTTCCATTTTAGGGTTTTCTACCCTAATTGTTACTTTCTTTCCATTTTAGGGTTTTCTACCCTAATTGTTATTTTTTTTCCATTTTTTAGGGTTTTCTACCCTAATTGTTACTTTCTTTCCATCTTAGGGTTTTCTACCCTAATTATTATTTTCTTTCCATTTTTTAGGATTTTCTAGCATAATTGTTATTTTCTTTCCATTTTAGGGTTTTCTACCATAATTATTATTTTCTTTTTATTTTTTAGGATTTTCTACCCTAATTGTTATTTTTCAATTTATCCCTTTCCAAGACGAATATGATGAATGAAAACATTCCAACTATAGCAGTGGTAGTAATCTAAACATAGCAGTAAACATCCAAACATGGCAGTAATCATCTAAATATGACAGTAAGCATGTGTCAGACAAATATGACAATAACCATGTGTAGCATTCTAAAATAGCAAGAATCATGCACGCATCAAGATGGTGGACATATCAACATGGAATCCAATGGTTCAGATTTAATGTCATCACATAATCAGAAATCAATTGATCATCTAATGGATCAAATTTATCAATCAATGGCTCAAGATCAAAGGCCATAATTAAATCATGTGAAAATAACTTAACATCAAATGGCCATGTCCAAATTTGCATTAAAAAGTTTCAAAACAATGGTCACAATTAATCACATCAAATTCCCAAGATCAGATCCAGATCAGATGACCATAATTTAATCATCTAAAATCCATATCAATGGTCCATATTTAATCACCTTAAATTTCAAACCAATGGGACCAATTTCATAAAATTTTAAGCATTTTCAGATCAATTTTGATCATATGAAATTCCTACATGTAATTGATCCAATTAATCACATCAAATTCCCAAGATCGGATCCGATTAGATGGCCATAATTTAATCATCCAAAATCCATATCAATGGTCCATATTTAATCACCTTAATATCCAAAATCAATGGCCCAAAAATTTCACTTAAAATTCCAAGATCAAGGGTCCATATTTATTTTACATCAAAATCTCAAGTTCAATGGTTCATAGAAATTTCAGTCATGGCTAAAATGATGATCAAGTTAATCACATGAAACTTCAAGCATATGATGGACCAATTTCATAAAAACTCCAAAAAAGTGGTCGGACCCATTATCACCACAGATATTTCATGATCAAAACTGTTATCATCATATAAAATTTCATGATCAAATGGTTGAAATTCAAGCACATAAAAAATCCATGTAGTGGATCAAATTAAATTCATGCCGGTGACTAAAATTTAATTAAGATACATACAATGGCTGTGATGGAATCATGGGCAAGACTAGTTTGTGCAGTGGAACTGGGTGATAGGAGAGATGAGGTGTTCGATTGAGGGTTTAGGGGAGCAGGTTTTGGTGATAGTTGAGTGGCAGCAAGGAACATCAATGGAGTTAAAAGTAGGAGGTTGCGATGCTTACCTCAGGTATGACCTCCTCCTTCTTCTTCTTCTTCTTCTTCTTTCTCTCTATTCTCCTTCTCGTTGCTCGATCTGATCTCCTCAGCTTTCTTTTGCTTCTTCCGATTCTCTCTCTCGATCTGTCCCCCCCCCTTTCTCCCCCATTTTGTTTTTTTTTCTCTCTTTCTTTATTCTCCCACTCCCTCTCTCTCTATCTTCTCGTTTCTCCCATCCTCTTCCCTTTTTTTTTCTGTTTTTTTATTCTCCCTCACTCACCGCTCTCTCTCCCTTTCTCGATTTCCCTTTCGGTTCCCTCTTTTTTTTGTCTTTTTCTTTTTTTTTCTTCCTCGGTTCTCCCCCTCTCTTCCCCTCTTATCGATTCTCCTCTTTTCTGTTTTTTTTTCTTTTTTTTATTCCTCTCACCTTCTCTCGTTCTCTCCCCTTTTTATTATTTTTTCCTTTTTTTATTTTCTCCTCGATTCTCTCTCGATCCTCCTCAATCTTCACCGCCCTCTCTTTTATTCTCGGATTCCTTCTTTCCTTTTCTCATTTTTTTTCCTTTTTCTAATCTTTCGGCCTCTTTCTCTCAAATCTTCTCGATCTCTCTCCCTCCCTCGATTTTTCGGATCTCTTCTCTCTCTTCCCTATCTTTTTCTTTATTCTCTTCCTTTTATTTCCTTTTTTTTTATTCCTTTTCTCTCCACCGCCCTACTCTCTTTCCCCTTTCGGTCTTTCTCTTCCCTCTCTCAAATCTTCTCAATCTTTCCTTTTTCGTTGAACGGATATATATATATATATATATATATATATATATATATATATATATATATATATATATATATATATATATATATATATATATATATATATATATATATATATATATATATATATATATATATATATATATATATATATATATATAACTTTGATATATGCAATATCATAAAATTATTGCACATGGGTTAAACGGATTTGGTCCAGACTGGTCTGACTTGAGTTGATTGGGCTAGACTGACTTGAACTGAGTTGGGTTGACTGGGTTGGGTCCAAACTAGCTTGGGTTGAGCTGAGTTGACTGGATTGATTGGAATTAACTGGGTTTTCTCTCCTTGTCATTTCACGGGTCATTTCCACTGTTATCCCGCATGGAATTTTCCGATGGCCTCTATTCCAAATTTTTTGCGTTCATTTTGTAGAACATTAAAAATGAGGAATATAGGAACTTGAATCACCTCATTTGGAAGTAAAATGGTCAACTTATGAATTTTTGAAGTTTAAGCGGACCAATTATCGATAATTTGACTGACCATTCTGCATGAGATCCTTCGGAGGCTTCTACCGGAAATATTCTACGTCCACTTTGTAGAGCACTAAAAATGAAACATAATGAGACTGGAATCACCTGATTCGTATGTGGAATGATCAAAATATGAATTTTTAAATATTAAATGACCATTTCCATATATAATTTTGCATGGGACCCTCCGGAGATTTTTACCCGATATTTTCCACGTCCACTTTGTAGGACATCACAAATGAAGAACAATGGCCTTGGAATCGTCTGAATCCGATGTAGAATGGAAAAGATATGAAGCTTTGAAGTTCTAACGATAATTTTGCATGCAAGCTTGCATGGGACCCACTAGTGACTTCTACCCGGGATTTTTTATGTCCACTTTATAGAACATCATGAATGAAGAATAATGGTCTTGGGATCATCTGAATCCGATGTCGGATGATCAAGATATGATGATTTGAAATTCAAACAATCCGACTTAGGATAATTTGCATGAAGGCCCCTGGGATTATTATTATTTATAATAATTTCAGAAACCTCCCTTATATGTATCATCCGACTAAAATGGTCATATCTTCTTCATTTGATATCAGAATTGAGCAATTCTGGTCTCATTTCGAAGATAATTCTATGACCTATGCATCCATGCAGATAATAGCCCATGACCTTGCTGTGGGGATCAGTGGAGAATCACAAATTTTTAGGTTAAAGATCGAAAACCTGCCATATTGGTTCACTTATGCCAATGATGGCAAAAATGGGGTGCTTACAGATGAATATCAGATAAAAAATGCGATGAGCAATACATATGATCAATAGCCCTCAAATCTATGATAAAAGAATCTTTAGTAGAAACATACAGAGCAAGAGAGGCATTACCAGATGCGAAAGTCACTGAATTTGTGGTGGAAGTAGGAGTTCCATGTGGCTGCATAAGCTGATGGAGTTGTGCAGTGAGTTGTTCAATCGAGAATTGTGGTGTAGATGAACTAACTTGAGCAGCAAGAGGTGTATCTGATCCTTTATCTTTGGGAGGATGCAAGTGAGGATATAAAGACCAACATCTATCCTTGGTATGACCATCCCGATTACAGTGATCACAATGAAAAGGTGTTCGAGAATTGCGTCCTTTTCCTCTCCTTCGAGAGAAAGATCGACCTGTACCACGGGTGTTTCCCTCAATAGCAACATGACCATTGGCTGAGTGAGTAGAATTTTCAATGGATTCACTCATCACAGGTTTGGATCTCATTACACGACGATGAGTTTCCTCTCGTTGAATAGTCGCACAGACATTGGTAAATGAAGGAAGAGTAGCACTCATAAGAATTTAACGCTTAAGATCTTCATATTCAGGACGAATACTTGCCAACAATTGAAAAATGCGATCCTACTCTTCACGTTGAATGTAAGTATCAATAGATTGGGCAGGAGGGCGGTACTGACGTAACTCATCCCACTTTTTCTTTAAGGTACCAAGATGTTCTATAAATGGTTGATTGGGAGGTTGTTCAGCATGAGCAATCTCCTGTTGTAACTCAAAGATTTTAGAGGAGTTATCAACTTGGCCATACATGTCCTTTAAGGAGTCCCAAAGGATCTTAGACGTTTCTGAATAAGCAAATATTTCTTATATTTGTGGTTCCATAGAGTTAAAAAGCCATGACATGACCATATTATCATTGCCTTCCCAATCAGGGAATTTAGTATCCATAGAGGCAGGAGCCTTGATTTGATCATTAACGTAACCAAGCATGGCACGGCCTCCAAGGGCAGCAGTTACTACCCTTGACCATGGCAAGTAATTGCGGCCAGTGAGAAGGATAGAGGTAAGACGAGTGTTCATCTCATGAGAACCAGAACTAGCTTTACTATTATCAACAGTGCTGGAACTAGTCATGATAAATGATTTAAAAAAATAACAAGAGAAAATAACAACTTATCAAAGTATGCGGGCAACAGACCACGACGAGAGAGAACAAAGAAAATAACAACTTATCAAAGTATGCGGGCAACAGACCACGACGAGAGAGAACAAAGTGCCCAAAATACCACGATCAGATCTGTATCCGCTCTGATACCATGTTAACTTATGCATAAAGGAAAGACGAGAAAATATTTACGTGGTTCGAACTTCTACCACAAAAGTCTACTCCACGGTGAGAATCCCCAAGTTCTTCATGCTTCTTAGGGAGATTTATTATCCTTTAAATAGAGGAAATAATACAAGGGAAACTATCCCTAGATAGTAATATTATATAATCCACACAATTTGTACACCAACCAAATCAGCTACTCAACTTTCCTTCTATAAGAGATCTTACCACAATCATCTACCCACCAACCAAATTATCCATCTTGCATCAATCACACCAACTAGCTTTCCTTCAATAGAAGATCTTATCACGATCATGCTCAATCTAGCATGATCATTATCTAGCTAACATTTACCTTGCTAATTCTTCTGCAATTGTCCATTTTTCCTTGTTCTGTAGACAATAATATCTTACACTATATGGATTTCATTCTGATCACCATCACTTTTAGGTTCAAGACCATCGTAAGTTTGTAAAGCATACCCATACTTGCAGACCATCTGTTTTGGATTTCACAGCTAAAAAAATTTAATTTAATTTTACTTTTGCTGCATCTTCTGGAATGTGTGCTAAAGTTTTTTGTTGAGCAGATGATGCAAAACACCATAATTTTATCTTTTGACTTTTTTATTTTGTTATTCTGTATTGGACTCCACCTAATCTTCCATTCTCTTTTTATTCTCTTAGTCTTTGTCCTACATCAGATTTTTTTACCCTCTCCTTTCCCCTATTTAGTTTATTATTGGATATATTTTTGGTTGTTGGCTAGTTGTTGGAAATTTGTTGATAATTATTTATTCCACAATTGACACATGTTTTTATCAAATCAAAGATGGATGGAAATCTTTTCACACCTAGTAGTAAGGGTGTGAGTCTGTTGACCCATCCAATGCTAGTGAGAAGGACAAAGGAAAGGACAAGACATCTGTGGATGTAGAAATAACACATTTTCAATCTAAACATCAAAAAACTACATTTGTTGTTTGGAACGACTTTAAAAGGGTTGTGAATGGAGACAAAAGTGTTGCAACTTCTTGCAAACACTGCGGGAAGATGTTTAATGGTTCAAGTGTCATGGGTATCAGTCATTTAAATCTCATAGAAAAACATGTCATAGGACCCATAAAGATGTTGGCCAGCAGCTTTTATCAATGTCTAAGAATTGTAATGAGTTCATAAATTGGTCAATTTCATGTTTGATCTAGTAATTAATTGAAAGGATTTTACTCGATTGATTGCTAGGCATTCTTTGCCATCAATATGGTGAGTGTGAATATTTTCAAGCATATGTACGTAATATAAATTCTATGGTCAAATTTTATTCAAGAACTACTATGAGAAAGGACGTTATGGATGCTTTTCAAGATAAGGGAAAATTGAATGAGCTTCTTGAATTTGTCTAACCACAAATTTCACAACGATGTCTTCAATTTTATTATGATAACATTTTGAAATTCTTTAATGTCCATTGTGGGATGAGAGGTTTACTCAGACGGAGTCTCAAATGGCATCCCAAATGTCTCAAATGGCATCCCAAGTGTCTGTGTTGACTCAATTAATGCAGGAATGACAAAATCAACGTTTAAAGTATCTAGAAGGGTTGAATCCTTCCCGTTATGTTCTGTTCAAAATAACACATACTTAGAAGGGCAGTGCTTCTAACCCCATGGTAGGAGAGAAGATGGTATGTAAATAAAAAAATTTCACAACGATGTCTTCAATTTGATTATGATAACATTCTGAAATCATTTAATGTCAATTGCAGGTTGAGATGGAGAGTGCTCTCAGTGCTATACTTGAAGAGCAATGTAATGACAACTCAGTGAAGGAATCTATTTTCTCATCTCTTATTGGAGAAGATAAACATGGTCAAATGTGTATGATCAATTTTGGAATTACTCCTAGAGTAATACATGTTACTTTAAAGGGTTTATTAATCCATGGCCTTAATCGACATAGAGAAAATGAACCCTAATCTCTTGACACCAAGCAGCAGAAGGGAGGACAAGATATGGATCCTTCTCAACTGAGCCTACCTGTTGTGAGGAAATCTGTCGTATATGGATCCTTTTCAAGTGAGCCTACCTATTGTGAGGAAATTTGGAACAGCGGCAATGTACCCTGCAAGATTGACTAAGGTAAATGAAGAATTATGTAGACAAATCTCAACTTTAAAGAATGAAATGGTACAATAGAAACAAACAATGGAGGAGAAGTTTGCCCAGATGGAGTCTAAAATGGCATCCCAAATGTCTAAAATGGCATCCCAATATTGACTCAATTAATGCTAGAATGACAAAATCAATAAGGGAGGAGGCAAGTTTATTAAATTTCTCTTGACTCATCATTCCTTTTAGTTGATTTCTTACCTTACCCATTTAAGGTTACCAACCAGTTATCCTAACCAAGTTTTGTAATGTAGATTGGTAGTTGTCACGGGAGCAGTGGATGTATCTATAAGTCTTGGTCTCTCTTCTTTCCAGTTAACATTTGTGGCTGCAAGCTTTACATTATGTACTTAATACTCTAAGAGTATATCTCTCGTGCAATCCTCAAGATGTTAATAGGCGGACAACTTTGAAGCACATATACATATTAACTCAAAAGGGGTCTTAGGTAAGAATATGTTCAGTCCTTGGGAGCTCTGATGCGTATATGACTTGTAAAGATACGGTATTAAATATTGACTACGGGTTTCCATATTTAAATGTTTTTGGTAGTGAGTTTTACAGGTATCGAACTCAGCATTCTTAAGTGGAAGAGATGGAGTAGGAGTTGATATTGTAGCATTAATATAATTAGATATACAAATATGTGAATTTGAAGTGCCCTTGCCGTGGTTGATCTTAAGTCAACAAATCAATCCAGTTTTTGAATGCTTCTAGGTGTTTGGTTAGATTACAAGAATCTAAGAACACAATAGCTTACAACAATCCTTATAAGAACTATTGATGGTCATTATCTTTAGAGCAGCAGTATGTATTTTTTAACATGCACTTTTAGAAAAACTTATGTTCGTTGGGGGGAAAGACACTGATTCAAGGTTCTACAAAACAATTCATCTTCTCTATTGTCACTGGATTCCATTTAATGCTCGAGATGATGCCACGTAGCTGTAGGACACAAACTAGAAGTGAGGTGGGCGGGTTTTACGGGGCCACTCCGATGCCAAAATCAGTGGGTTTCCAAGACAAGTAGAATGGAACTCTAAGTGAGACACCAGAGTTCCTTAAAGAACAGGGTTCCTGAGGTACGGGAGTTCTATAAGTTTCTCTCTCCTTCCCAGTGGAGAAGATGAACAATGTAAGATAGGGTAGAAAGCAGTGGATTCAAAGTGGAATTGTGTATAGTAACGATACCTTAGGGTAAGCAAATGTTTAGTCCCTTGCTTGCAACCGATAATCTTCATCATTTTATAGAGCTATGATGAAACTTCTCGAGCAAGCTTCTCTCCCACCTACCACCATCTCCATCACCAGACATAAGAGGGCAGGCTAGAATAGGGTGGTTACGACCCTTTAGGAGCGACGCGTATACGTCCCCTCCCTTCTTTTCAACTTGCTTCCACCTATGTTGACTCATCGTTTGCCCACGTCAACTACTTCTTTGCCTCATCGACCACCATTTCCCTCCCGAACAGATTTGATGTCTTTTGTAATGATTCTCCATATCCTCGGAAGAGAAACCAGCCCCATTCGTTCGCAATTCATTTATGATTGTTGTCGGTACTAATGAGCATTAATGACTGCGCATTAAATATCCACCTCCTTCCTTCGAACTTGCCTTGTCCCATTAATGCACCCCAAGGTGGTCGAGTGACTTCATCTTTCCATCTGTCAAACATAATAGGCGGGAACTGAACATACCGAAGGACATAAGTACCCCTCTAGATGGTAGCCACATGTACCCATATGTTATTCCATCCTTAAGATCAATCCAATGGGCTAGAATTGCTGCACGTACACTACCTTAAGTGCACCCTATTGATCCCTTATCAATGGTTAGATTTAGCTCACCTTATTTTCCCCCAACACTCTCCCTGTGTCTCATCTAGACGTTAAAGGTACACGACAATATACTTGCATGATTGTAAACCTATCTCAAAAGAAATAAAAAAAAAAGATTTGGTTGGTTTCATATTGTTTCATATCTTAAATTTGTCTCAATGATACATTTTAAAAGAAAGTGTGTTTGGATGGAGAAATTGAAAGTAGAAAACTTACTGCGGTGCCACAAAGGTCAGAAAGAAGGAGAAATGCCTACACAGGTCCAGTGGATATTAGAAGAAGGAATGGCAGTTCATGACCATGGTGACATTATCTCATCAAAACCAATACCATGATCTGACATGAGAAATTCTGGCTAGGCATAAACACAATCGTCTGTTTTCTGATTCACTTCTATTTATTCTCTTAGTTTTGCATCCTTAACAACCCATGCTCTTTTATTCTTCTTTTCAGGTTGGAATAAGGCTTTTAAACTTTTGGACTGATGCCCCTGGTATGCAGTTTTATACTGGGATATTTTAATGGTGATGGTGGTAAAGATGGAGCAGTTTATGGAATACACTCAGTCCTTGGCCAATGTGCCATTCCTGAAGTCTTCTGCTCCCACCTCTCCTGCTCTAGTAGTTTTTCAGCTTCAACAACGCTAGCCTTACCTGCTTCTGTAAGAGGACCAAGTCCTTCCATCCACATATGAAATGCCCCGTGGCAGAAAGTTAAACGTATCATATGTAATCAACAATTATTGAAATATTTAGAACTACTGTGATGGCAATGTATTTACAGTTTTTTTGATGTTGTGTAATGACAATGTGTTTAATGTATTCATAGTTTTTTTTTTTTTGTACATATGATGTATTTGGTATGTGGAATGTGGATAAGTACAGGCAATGTCATGGAAATGTGATATATATATATATATATATATATATATATATATATATATATATATATATATATATATATATATATATAGTAATCTAATTCCATCATCAACAAGAATACTTATATACGACGTTTATTATATTCCATTGTATATACACTAGTTAAGATGGTAATTAATTTCCGTTAATACAGCTATTGATGACGGAATATTACTGTCGTAATTACTACTACTAGCGAATGTTGAACAAAATGTCGCAAATTGGTCTTTTTCATATGGCCATTGATTTCCGTCGTTAACATTTACGATGCTTCTTTATAGGACAGTTCTAAGATGACAAAAAAATCATCATTAAAAAGTACTTGCGATAGGTATAGTTATTTATAATGGAAAAAAACCGTTGTAAAAAGGCAGAATTGTTGTATTGCGATGAAGTATTTTTGGAATGGAGAGGGATGAAGTAACTTATATTGTAATGAAGAGATTTTGAATTTGTAAATTGATATAGTAGTTGCTTGTTAGATATAGCAATGCAGAGCTTTTCATCCGTGATATGATAAATTCCTTCTTTGTTCCTATTTGTTCCTACTTGTAAGCTGATGAAGACATTTATTCTGTTTGCGTTTATATTTGCTTTTTTATTTGTTGTCTTTTATGGTCTGTTCTGTGTTTAAAGACAATCAAATGAAAAAGAATGTAGAAAAGTACTCCAACATAGTGTTTCTTACACAACTTTGTTTTATTTGTATATTTTATAACTATATTTTAATATACATTTCAAGCATGATGTGGTGTATACTGTATAGGTTTTGGATTCAAATTGTATTTTAACCGGACTTCGAATTGAAATTTCAATTCGAATTTGGTTTAAACAAATCCTACGGATTCCAAATTGGATTTGGATCTGATAGTTGGTAAATGAATTCGAATGTGAATAATAACCTATCTGTGCTGAATCCGATCCGTTTACATCCCTATATACAACATAGCATAAAATCCATTCTCCTATACATAAGTTCAAAATTACATGAATATATTTTCATTAATGAAGTTTAATTTTTAATACATTGCCATTAATGAAATTCAAAAAATGTGAATGCATTGCCTCACATGTTCAACTTCTACAAAGTTTGAATACATTGCTAGTACACATGCTCAACTTCTATACTCTTGAATACAATTCCAAAAAAAGCTCATCAATACATCTTCTTAATCATTCTTCTTCTACCCCATTAATCCTCTAATCTCCACATCCTTTGGATTTACTGGCTCTCTTTGGTTTGTATTATATAATGTATTATGAGCTATTTGTGACAAATCAATTATGATAATAGATTATGAGTAATAAATAATGACCGTTTGGTACCACTAAACATAATACATTATATAATGAGAAATATAAACAATCACCTAATAGATTATTCTAATAATGATAAACAGTTACTCACCTATTTGTAGATAATGAATTATATCGATTTATTTTAATTATAAATAGACATTATAAATCATACCAAACAATCATAAATTTTATAATATATTATATAATACATTATATAATACAAACCAAAGAGAGCCAGCAAACCAAAAAAATTTCTGTGTCAAAGCTGTCCTTCGCCATGAAAAAAATAATTGGGGGAAAAATCATTAAGTGATAACAAATCTACTCAACATGTAACTAGATGGAGCATATATTTATTTTAGGGAAAATTTCACTTCCCCCTGAACTTTACTTTTAAATCACCCAACCCCAAACTTGCCCATAATTTCACCCACATCCAATGCAGGTTTGTATTTAATGAAAAATAAAAAAATCTATTTTACCCTAATGTAAAAAGCATAGGTTTCTCTTTCAAATATAAAAAAGGCAATTTTAGCATTATATAATTTTTAATACTTTGCACCTTCTCCCTAAACCCACCATAATTGGACGGCATTTCCTCCAACTTAAACGGAATTTACAGTCTTCATCTTGCAAAACAGTAAGGGGAAACAACTCTGCTACAGATCCTCACTCCCTTTTGCAAATAGTTTTCGCCAGAGAAGAAAACCTCAGAAGAAAAAGAAAATCTTGGCTGGTCTCTGGAGGGACCTTCATCGGCAATGTCACCGCTTCAGAAAAATGCAGATCTTGTGAAACCCTAACAGGGAAGTTTATAACCCTCGAAGTTGAGTCTAGCGACACTATTGACAATGTCAAGGCCAAGATCCATGACAAGGAAGGTAATCACTAAGGAAGGTTGAGTCCAGCGACACTATTGACAATGTCACCGTTAATTGTTGATCTGGATCTGAGGTTTGATTTGGGAATACCATTGATGGTAGAGCAGTGGCGATTTCTTATGTTTCCTCTCTCTTCTTCCCTTCACTGCGGCAACCAAAGCTCGTTCGTTCTTTCCTCATAAACATGCCAGTCCTCCCTCATTCACATTTTAGAGTTTTAATACAAGATTCAATTGAGAGTTTAAATAGATAATTGAAACCAGAAAATCCCAAGCAAAAATCAAATTTAGAAACTCAGAATTGAAGAAGTTGGATTGAAATAGAGTTTCAGAGATTGGACGAAAAAATTGCAAATTCAGAAACTCAGAATTGAAGAAGTTGGATTGAAATAGAGTTTCAGAGATTGGACGAAAAAATTGCAAATTTAGAAACTCAGATTTGAAGAAGTTGGATTGAAATAGGGTTTCAGAGATTGAATGAAAAAATTGCAAATTCAGAAACTCAGATTTGAAGAAGTTGGATTGAAATAGGGTTTCAGGGATTGGATGAAAAAAGTGTCTGAAAACATAATTTGATTTTATAATTAATCAAGCAAATTCTAGTAGCCTATAACATGGTGTGTTTGTCGGTGTTATATGGAATTGTGCCGCAGAGCTCAAACTCTTGCTCATTGCTCTCCTCGTCCTATCTTCTATCGCCGTGTTTCCTCATTCATCCCTTCTCGTCTCTACTTTCTCTCTGCAATATTTTCATCATGTATGAGTTTACACAAGACATTGTGCGGGTAGGATTAGTGAAAAGGGTGTTGAATAGATGACTGTGACTGAATGGTACCTTTTATGGGAGGGTTCCAATTAATCCACTTTAATTTGTAATTGTTTAGGGAGTAATTTTGTCCATAGGAAAGACCAAATTACCCTTCTTAAAAGGGTTGGTACTGAAAAGGGAGCAGATAAGACTGACAGAGAAACTGAATGATTGATATTGGACTGCTTGTAAAGCTAATGGAATCTCTCCTACAAACTATATGGATCTGGGTATTTTTGTTTAATTTGATTCAAGGTTAATATTTCTTACAGTGGTATAAGAGTTATGGTGCTCGATAAAATGGAATCAAGTTTACCCGGACCACTGTTCACCATTAAAAAAAAAAAATTATGAATCGGCCAGCAGGCAAGTTAGTAGGCGAACCCACAGGCAAGCCAGCAGGCGAGCCCGTAGGCAAGCCCACAAGGCAAGCTGCAGGCCAGCCTGCAAGCGAGCCCTCTAGCAGCAGCCGCCGCTGGCAATAGGCTGCCGCAAGCTACAGTCGCCGCTAGCAGCAGGCACCGCCGCAAGCAGCAGGTCCCGCCGCAAGCTACAGGCCATGCTCTGGAGTTGCTTTTCCAACTCCTTTTCTGATACTCCAGCTTTGGCGATGTGGTTTCCCGATCTCCTGGCATGTTACCGGAGTTCTCGGAGCCGTTACGGCTTTTTCACGGAGACGTGTTCATCGTGTTGAGGAATAAACTGAATATTCTCAAACGGTTATATGCAATGGTAATTTTTTGTAAATTTAATGAACAATAAGAGCTTTTTAGTCCCTTTAATAAAGCTATTTGAATTATAAAAAAACAAATTGCGGGTTTGACTAGACCCGAATCAATTCTGTTTTAGGTCGGTTCATAACCCGAACCCATTTCGTGATCCATATGGTCCGACCCGACAACCTGATTAGTGCCCCATTGGATCACCTCAGAGAACCCATGATTTGACCCATATGGGTCGACCCAAGGACCCATAATCTGACCCATCTGGGTCGCTCGATCTCCCGATTTGGTGGATTGGTCGGATTGGCTCTGGTTTGATTCGATTCGGTTCAAGCGTGGTCGGACTGGTCCGATCTTAAACCAGAATATTCTGTTCATTTATATATCTGTGGTGACGTTTAGAAATAATGAATTATTTTTTGTTATATTTAACTATATATATGTTACCAACCAAACGTCACTGCTACAGTGACTACACTTTTTATGACAGTATTATATAAACGTTGTTAATGTTCAGAATAGTTACTGTTTTTAGTGACATTTATATAAACGTCGTTAAAAATTCAGAGCAGTTACTGGTTTAGTGACATTTATGATATAAACGCCACTGTATATATAGATAAACAGAAATAAAGTCCACTGTTTTAGTGACAGATACAAACACCATAAAAAGTTAAGTACTAAATAAAATAATAAGAAGTCATTAGAAACTTACCAATGTATTTAGAGCTTAGTTTAACACTTTTAAAAGCCATTGTTTGGGACAATGTTTTGTTCCAAGAGTAGGAATATGCCATGAAATAATAA
Organism: Protea cynaroides; assembly: GCA_028583415.1. Lineage (NCBI taxonomy): Eukaryota > Viridiplantae > Streptophyta > Magnoliopsida > Proteales > Proteaceae > Protea > Protea cynaroides. Next base: position 84,696,550 of record CM053276.1, on the reverse strand, counting down.
AATTATGGGTTTTCATAGTGGGATGTTGTTATGGACTTAGGTATGTAATGTTTTTTTTCCGAATAAATGCTGTAATAGTCTATAATATCTAAAGAAACCAAGTTTGAACCCATGGGCCTAGTGCAATCTTTGTCGACGGGATTTCATGTTTTGAGTTACGATGCTTCCGTTCAGCGGGCTAGTTTCTTAGGGTATGGAACCGCCGCCGACAGTATTCAAAGATTGCTGCAATCTTGTTAATGGAATTCCATGGTTTAAGTTACAATGTTTCCATTTAGTGGGCTAGTTTTTAGAGGTATGGGACTGCCACCAACGGTATTAAAAGATTTCCATCGAGGAGATCATATGATGAACGTCGTACTCTTGCCATCTTAGGTGAGTCTTCGTTTGGTCGGTCCGCTCAATCAAGTTAGTGTGATATTAATGAACTTCTCAGAATCAAGAGTCCTTGTCTTGCCATTTTAGGTGACAAGATTTCTGAGGAAGGTTGTTTTCAGACATCTCGCTTTGCTCAGATTGTGGGGAAGGCATATTGGGCGATCTTACCATCTCAGGTGTGACCCCAATGACGTGGACCTTACACCTAGTTCTTTTGGGATTTTCTCATGTACTCTAGCTTCGCTAATGAGATAAGGTAGTTGGCTTACTTGCTTGTTAGAGGACAGGTAGTTTACTACTTGTTGTTGTTAGAGAGAAGGGGATGCTTGTGTATGGATGGAACTAAGAGCTTAGAGCGAGCTAGCGACTAGCTTGTTAGAAGCTTGCTGTTGTTTTCGAGCAAGGTAAGGCAAAAGCAACAAGCAACGGATTGAGCACTGATCTACAACCACTATAACTCATATAAAAGTCTAACTTTACATATATACAAGACAAGTGAGACTTTTATACTTATACTGGGATCACTACTTTATTTCGAGTCTAATACTATATAACTAGTATCACTATAGTTATATACTGGTATCACTAGTATAACTATTATCATACATGTATATAGTAAGACTAGTATATAGTGGTCGTAAATAAGTGTTGCTTTCTTGGTCGTAGATCATAGTTCTGTAGCGAAGCTAGGCTATTGAGTTTGAGCAATGAGTTCTGACCTGAGCTAGTCTTAAACTGGGAGAAATCTGATCAACTTCCCATTTGGTCAGATTCATTGATGTTATTATTATTAGTAGCGTTCTTGTATTGTTATTCACTTGATTATGAGTATTGACTAGTAAATTATTGTTTTGCGTTTAATGGCTTTGGCTTCCCACCTTGCTTCTATCAAGAAACTTGACGGTTCTAATTATGAAGAATGGTTGGAATTTAATACTGTGATGCTTGCTGCTACGCATCTGGACATTTCTTTGAGACATGATGAGCCTCCTAAACCTTCTGAGTCTGCGACTCTACTTGGGAGGAATCCAACCGACTCTGCTTGATGGTCATTCAGCATAGTATATATAGGGCTATCAGGGAGAGTATCCTTGATCAGAAGACTACCAAACTATATATGTCTGAAGTTGCTAAGAAATTCAAAAAACATGACAAAGCAGAGAGAGGTACCTAATTGGAGAATTTCACATCGTCCAAGTATGATGGAGTAGGGGGAGTTCACAATCACATCCTGAAAATGACCAAGTATGCGAACAAACTTTCAAAGATGGAACTGCCCATTGCAGATAGTCACTTGGTGTGACATTTGGTCTCTTCTTCTATTTTGACAACCTTAGATATCCTACAATATCAATAGTCTACATGGACTATAGTGACTGCTACCTTCTTGTTCAAGAGGAAGGACAAAGAAGAATAGGACCCCCAGTTGATTGCTCATGAGGGTATAAAATACACAAAAGCGATTTAGGGAAGAGCAGGAACTTACTAGGCTAGGGAAAGGGGCATTTCGAAAGGAAGAGTTTTAGACCTAATTCATATTTATTTGGGTCCCTTCCTCCTATAGCTATGGAAAGTTTCGTTACTCATTCCTTCACGATGTCGCCTTATGGATATGTGTATCTGATTCAAGAGAAGTCTGAATCTCTTGAGGCTTTTAGAATTTTTAAAGCTGAAGTTGAATTAAAAATAGAAAAAAAGATAAAGGCTGTGAGATCTAATCGAGGCAGAGAGTATTATGGTAGGTATGATGAAACTGGTCGCAACCTTGGAGCATTTGCATTAATGCTCAGTACACTATGCCTGGTACCCCAGAACAGAACGGTGTCGCTGAAAGGCAAAATCGTACTTTTATAGACATGGTGAGAAGTATGGTAAGTAAGTCTAACTTACTAGACTTCTTGTGGGGGGATGCATTGAAGACTGCAGTGTACATCTTGAATAAAGTGCCAAGTAAATTAGTTCCAAAGACTCTTCATGAGTTGTGGAATGGTAGAAAATCGAGTATTCACCATCTTCATGTTAGGGGATGCGCAGTAGAAGTAAGACCCTATAATCCTCAAATGAAGAAAAACTTGATCCCAAAACCATAAGTGAACATTTCATTGGTTATCTAGATAGGTCAAAGGGATTTAGATTTTATTGTCCATTTCATTCTACTAGAGTTATAGAGTCTGAACAAACTATTTTTTTTTTAGGATGACATTTGCCATCAGACTTCTCAGCCTCGCAGTTTTACTTTTGAGGAGGAACAGATTGTAGTTCCAATTTATAGTCTCTCATCATCGTCTTCTGGTTATATACCTGTTGAGCAGGTGACTGTGCCTATTCTTGCTCAGGAACATGTGGAACCTACAGATATTGTCCTTGGAGCTCCTACTATTGATGTTTCTCCTGATGAGCCAGAAGTCAGTATTCCTCCTTTGAGGAGGTCAGAGTGGACTTTTGAGTCCAACATCCTTGGTGACTTTGTCACATATCTACAGGAGCATGAGTATGACATTGGAGCTGAGACAGATCATGTTTCCTTTCAACGGGCTATTGATAGTGCGCATGGGTCATAGGGCGGGCTTCGGGTGGGCAATGCAGTCCGGGGCACAAGGGTCCTAGTACTATCCAGGTGCGAAGAACCCCAGAGGTAACTGCAATGAGCAGAAATCTCACTCACCGGCCTAAACAACGAGCAAACACTCGAACGTGTTGTTCTCAGTGGATGGATGCCATGCATGATGAATTGGAATCCATAAAAACTAATGAGGTTTAGGACCTAGTTGAATTGCCCAAGGGTTTCAAACCAATTGGTTGTAAGTGGGTGTTTAAGACTAAAAGATATGCTAGAGGAGAAATTGAGCGTTTCAAAGCTAGACTTGTAGCAAAAGGCTTCAGTCAGAAAGAAGGTATAGATTACATAGAAACTTTCTCTCCAATGTCCACTAAATAATCTTTCAGGATAATTAGGGCACTAGTTGCACAATTTGACTTGGAGCTGCATCAGATGGATGTGAAGACTGCGTTTCTTAATGGGGTCTTGAAAGAGGAAGTATACATGTTACAACCTCCTGGTTTAATGACAGTTGTCAATAAGAGTATGGTATGTAGACTCAAAAGGTTTATTTATGGTTTGAAACAATCTCTTAGATAATGGGTACTTGAGGTTTGACCAAGTTGTTACTTTTCTTTGGTTTAAAGAAAATATTGTTGATTAATGTATATACCTCAAGATCAGTGGGAGTAGATTTATCTTCTTAGTTCTCTATGTAGATGATATTCTTTTGGCCAGTAATGATAAAGGTATGCTTCATGAGACAAAGAGATTGTTATCCAGCCACAGCGCAGCGATCATTGGTCCTCCATTGATTTCGCTTCAATATGAAGGATCTTGGTGAGCCATCCTATGTTTTGGGGATAGAGATTCTTCGCAATAGGTCATGTGGTGTTCTTGGATCGTCACAAAGAATATATATTGATAGAGTATTGCAAAGGTATAACATGATTAATTGTGCCTCCTCGAAGACTCTTGTTACAAATGGCGATAAACTCACCAAATCTGATTGCCCAAATAATGAAGTTGAATGGGCTCAGATGAAAGACATACCATATGCTTCTGTTGTTGGTAGTCTCATGTATGTTTAGATTTGTACTCGACCTGACATCGCGTTTGCTATCAGTGTGCTTGGACGATTCCAGAGTAATCCAAGTTGGACTCATTGGGTGGCAGCGAAAAAGGTCATGAGGTATCTTAAAGGCACTAGAGACCTTATGCTTACCTTCAGATGGATTGATACTCTTAAAGTAATCAGATATTCATATTCTGATTATGCTGGATGTCTAGATGATCTAAAGTCAATGTCTGGTTATGTTTTCATTATGGCTGGTGGCGCAGTATCATGGAAGAGTGTAAAGCAAACGATTATTGTTTCTTCCACTGGGCACGCAGAGTATGTGGCATGTTATGAAGCCACAGTTAAGGCTCTATGATTGAGGAACTTCATTTTAGGTCTTCAGGTGGTTGATTCCATATCCAGACCGCTGAAGTTGTATTGTGATAGCTCTGCTACAGTGCAGTTTTCTCAGAATAGCAATGGTACTTTTGGTTTAAAGCACATTGACATAAAATATCTCTTTATTAGGGAGAAGTTCCAAGAGTTTGTGATTTTTGTTGAACAAATCTCTACAAATGTCATGATTGTTGATTCACTAACAAAAGCTTTGGCTATAAATGTTTTTCAAGAGCATGTTACTGGTATGGGATTAGTTAAATCCCTAGATATATTTTGTTTGTGGGAGTACTTTTTATAGACACACGCAATGTTTATTACTTTTGAATAAATGGTATTGTGCTATTTTTGTTTTTCATTATTTATACATGTACATATTTTGCCTAGTAAAAGCAAGCCTTGAATGAGAGTAAAGGCAAACCTCGAATGATAATAGAGGTAGTTTCAAGTGTTACCTTCCTCATTTTTAGAAGTTGTATTTATAGGTACACACAACTAGTAAAGTTATTCAGTTTGAGAACTTGGACTAGTATAATGGGATTTATGGATCCAATCCCATGATACTTTAGTGTGAGGTATCTATAGTGTGCTTCTATATGGAGTAGCTATTTTGGTAGTTCTAGTGGCAGTTTGCCATGTCAAGAATGATTCCAGTGAGCTCCAAATGATGGAGTAGCTAATGACTTCAGTTGGAAGTTTGGATTAATTTGGATTTGACATGTTCGATGATCGAGACATGCAACTTTTATACCCTAGCTTTTACACTATTTGTAGCCCAAAAGTGGGTAAGGGTGCAAGCACTTTGATGTGTAGTATCCCACGTTGACTTAAGACGTGATGATGCTTACGATTGGGTGTTTATGTTCTTACTTGGTCCAAGGGTGTATTGTTAAGGTGAGCTACTTTCAACACTTCCTATATGTGATCTTAATATTTTCTAATCCATGGTTAAAGCAATGTATTGATACAGCCCAAGTGGGAGAATGTAATGTTTTCATCATGTATAGGCTTGCACCAGACATTGTGCGGGTAGGATTAGTGGAAGGGTGTTGAATAGATGACTGTGATTGGATGGTACCCTTTATGGGAGGATTCCAATTAATCTACTTTAATGTGTAATTGCTTGGGGACCTTCTGGTAATTTGGTCCGATTATATGAATGACCAAATTACCCTTCTTAACAGAGTTGGTCCCTGCTCCCTGTCTTTATATATAGATAGTCAATTCCCATTATTGGCTATCATTCATCATATACTAAAAAAGGAGTAGATAAGACTGACAGAGAAACTGACTAACTGACATTGGACTGCTTGTAAAGCTAGTGGAATCTCTCCTACAAACTATATGGATCCAGGTATGTTTGTTTAATTTGATTCAAGGTTAATATTTCTTACACTCTCTCCTTCTGATCTACCTCTGCGACCGTTCCTTGTCTGTCTCCTCTTCTTGCACTGCCACTGCCACCACCACCACCACCGCCACCTTCAGTAAAGTAAGATGAGATCATTGATGGAGGTATCATCAAGTGAGCTTTCAACACATTCAGAGCTACTTGTCACGACCCTCGACCCGCTCCGTGTCCAGCTCCGTCTACATGACCCATGGGATGACACATGGGTTAGTGGGTTGGTCCATCATCTAGAAACCTCCACATCCTTTGTACATATGGAAACTCTAGAAGTTCTTACATTCTCTAGAATTCTTTTAAAATGGGGAATGTTCTAGACTACTCCCCTAGAACATTCTTAACCGTTAGATTATAGACACTTGTACATAATCTTAGTCATTCGTTGTACACAATGGTGCCTATAAATAAGGATGGCCTCATTTGGCCAAGGCACTCTGCACTCAAGCAAGTTGTAAGAGTTCTTTGCAATAGAAGATCATTCCCTCAAAGTTCTCTTGTGTTCTCTCTCTCTTCTCTTAGGCTTACTTAGTTCTCAAGAAAGCTTGTGAGCAACTAAGTGCCACACGGTTGACTTAGTTACATTAAGGCCATGACATACTACTTACTCCTTCATCCAGATGAGCACTTACAGGGGTGGCCTCAACACCTTTGCCGTCATCGGTCTTGCATCCAAGCCCCTCCAAGTCTATGGCAAGCCCCTCCAAACGAGAGCTTTGTCACACTCCCTAACCACTCAAACATTGTTGGTCATCGTTGACGGCGGCGACGATGATCAAATCGGCGTTTTGTCTGTGACGGAACTTGGCATGGAGAAGAAGGGGAGAAAATTTCTCCAAACGTTAGAGTTTTTGGAGTTTTTTTCGTGTTAAAGGGTAATTTTGGCGTTATATAATTTTGAAAAAATTTCATCTAACCCCCAAATACTATGTCAAATTCGATCTAACCACCAAAAATTTCAAAAGTCTCATCTACCACCAAAAAATTTTCCACTGTTAATCAAAGAGACCTACCTGTTAGTTGCAAATATTAGGACAATAATGCCCTTATTTCAAAAGTAAAAGGCCATAATGCCCCCCAAAGTAAAAAAAACACCTTTACTTACCAAATTTTCATCTTCTACAGTAAAAGTAAAAAGAAAATGAAAAAAATTTCATCTAGTGACGATATTGCCATCGGTGCTGTAAGACCCGTACTCCGTAAACCCGGTCTAAACCTTGGTTTTGTGTCGTAGCAGGTCTTCCGATCATCACCGGGCCAGACGGGATGAGCGGATGACAATCAGGTATGAAATCGGACCAAAGACGATCGAATCAACATGATTTTATGTTGACCGGTGAATGGTACCGGTCTTGGTACCGGTCGACCGGTCAGGTCTGCGCAACTAAGTGTGGAAATCCAGAAATTGACTTCTGAGGGTCCCACTTTCCTGATTTCGAATCCTAAGACTTTCCTAATCCTAATAGGGTTACTAAACCCTAATTCTAGCCTATAAATACACCCCTAAACCTCCTCAAATCCTTTCCATTGTCTCTAGCAAACCCTAGAGAAGTGAAAGAGGTTGGAAAAGAGAAGGAGCTAGGAAGAAGAAGAAGGTGTCGCCACTGCTGTTCGACGAAGCTCACTCTACGCCAGTCAACGGTAAGTGTTTGAATCAATCTTTTTACCCTAAGTTAGTTGTGTGGGTGGATCAATACCATGCAAAGTAGGTATTGATCTAAAACCCTAATTTGACCAATAAACCCTAAGTTGCCGTCAAACCCTAGATTCGAGTTTCGAGATGATATTCATCGAAACGAGACTTGAATTAGTTGGGGATAACTCTAACTCCAAGTTTAGACTTAGAGTGGATAGGAGAAACCTTGGAAATCCATGGAGGATGATAGACGGCAGTCGAAAAACCCATGTATGGTCTTCCGGAGACATACCAGTCGACTATACCGGTTGCACATAGTGCGACCGGTATGTTGCCACCGGTATCCCTCGGGAGGCTGGTCTGTGGGGACCGGCTGACCATACCGGTCGCCAGTCTTCCCCACAGAGCTGCGACCGGTACATGCCACCGGTCAGCTCTGTAAGGGTATTTTGTAACTTTGTTGGTTTCCAACCAACGTGAAACCTTAAGAAAAATATTCTAATGAAACCCTAATAATATTGTAGGACTTTGTGACTTTTCGTTTGCATCTTGCGACGTGGAGCAAGCTATCAAACGAGCGTCAGATAAGGGAATCTGACCTAAACCTAATAATTAATGGATAGTAAATCTTTGTTATTAACACTGAATATATATGATGTGATGTTTGTGCATATTCACATGCCATCCTTTACTTTCAGTTATTATTATTGTTCATGCATTGATAGGATGTGATTGTTAAGCATGTGATTGTTTTCGTTAGTGTGTGGAGTGGGGCATGGGCCTGGGATCGCTCCTCACACTAGCACCTTTTGTAGTATTATGTCTTAACATGCTTGGTACGGGTGGGGCATCAGGGGAAGGTCGTGGTACGGTGGTCTCCAATGTTGATGCTGGCTTGGCCATTGTTATGTGGCATTGTGGTCTCCGAGGTCGACGCTGGCTTGTCCACGATGCTTTAGCTCTATCTATATGCCGTAGGGAGTTATGTTGGGATAGGGTCTACCTGCGTATTGTTTCTATCCTAGTGGGTTAGTTGCGGATAGGGCATCAGGGGAGGTGTGGGAATGCCTTAGCTCTATCTCTATGCCGTAGACGGCTGTGCTGCGATAGAGCATACATTGATGACATATAGGATTGGTTAGTTGCGAGCCCAGTTTGCGAGCCCTGGCTAGTAGGGGCTTAGGTACTCGTATGGGTAGAGTATCAGGGGAGGTACGGGGGTATCTTAGCTCTATCTCTATTCCATGATGGGTGCATGTGGGCCAATGGGGGTGTGATCCATGAGGTGCCACACACTCGTGTATAGAGGTGCGGGGGCCACCAAACCTTTCTATAGCACATTGCAAACTTAGAACCAGACCACAACATAAAATGATTGTTACTCATGCATAATATTGTGAAAGCTGTCGATTGTCTTCTTGAGCTAAGTTGTGAGCTCACCCTTTGTGTACACTTGTTTTAGATGTTGATGCGGGTTACACTTTTTGGCGACTATGTGAACGCTCCGTCGTATGGTGACGTTGCTGCTTTGAATGTACATGCAGGAGAGGACGAGCATGACGCTTCATGCGAGTGCCCTTTCTGCGTGTACCTGTGATCGGATTTTTGTTTATTGGTTCCAGTTATTTTCATTTGATATTAAGGGGATGTAAAAGATATTTATTTTATGTTTGGATTTGAATAATTGGATACTTATTTAATTATCAATAGATACTCAGTTCATTCTATTTTAAAGACTTCCGTTGTACTATTATATTCTGATTGTGGTTATGTGTGATGGTTTGTATGAGTGGACACGGCCTATTCGAGATCCTGGTGTGAATCGTTGGTTCAATGACGGTTTACTCACACCATTCCGGTTGGATCGGGATTGGGGTGTGACAACTTGGTATCGAGCCCTCGGGCTCGTCCAACAAACCATATTGCACTTAACTAAGTCGATGAACCCGGAGTTAGGAAATATTAAAAATTTTAATACAAACACACCCTAAGCATTGTTTGATACCTGAGACTGATTAAGAAAGAGAATAATGTACTATTCTAAATATGGAACTTAACATGTGCACATACACTAGTTAGGTGAACCATGAAAACTTTCATTAAATAGAAAAAGGGTATCAGTTAAATAGTGCTACAGGGTACAGTCCACAAACAGCATTACCACTTATATAAACAGTCAAAACAGAAGAAATAATAAGATGGACAATCATGGGGTAGGGGGCCTGGGAGGAATAAGGTCTGCTATATCATAGTCTCGCTCGTAAACAACCTTGAGCCAGTGCACCTGATCCTGTGTGACTCTAAGACTGCGAGTCAACTGCGCCAAATCGCGGCTCATCTCACGCTGAGTGTCCCTGATCTCCATAATCATACCCATCATGGTGTTGGAGGGAGGTGAGATGGTCCAGTTAGAGGTAGATGGTGGTGCTGCGGGTGTAAGCTGTGGAGGGCGACATCTGGGTACACCCTCGGCTCTCTCCTCGTCGGCATCGCTCTCGAGGCTCGACCGCATAGGCCGCATTGGCTCTCTGGCCGCTTGCCGCCGCGGCTGCTACCCTCCCAAGTGGGCGAGGACGAGCCTCCAACTCGTCATCGCTAACAGGCAAGTCGACCATCTGCATCCTCTGAATGGCGTCCCAGTCTATGTTGGAGGTCATAGTATCCTCAACGGTCACCTCGCCTCTCATGCTCACGCCCAGGCAACGTAGCAGGAAGGTAATAAGACGACCGTATGGAAGGTTAGTGGCCTGATCGGCCAGGGTCGCCTGATGCATGGTCCTGATGATAAGGTAAGGGAGAGAGACCCGCTCCCCAGTGCAAACACAATAAGTAATGTCGAGTGAGTTGGGATAACTTCGCTATAATGGCCGCTCCGGGGCACGATGTTTGTCCTGAATAATGCGACTATATACTCGAGGTGCGGGTCTCAAGCTAGCCGCCTTCATGGGAGCTCCAGGGGTTGAGTATCTGATCTGCTATCTCTCGGCGCAGATCCTCAGTCAGATAGCCCTTCGCTTTGGGAGGGCAATATACTAGGTCTCCATCATTAGGAACCCCTAGAAGGTTGGCCAGCTGGTGGGTGTTGAATGAAATGGCTACACCCCTGACATAGCTAGTGATGCGCAAATCCCTACCTTGGTTGGGATCGTTAACATCTCCGTGTAGCTCCAGGTTAGCATAAAAAATGCTTAACCGGATTGGGACGGGTGGTATCGGTGTAGGATATTACCGGTACCCACCCGGAGCGCGTTGAGCGGCTCGCACGTCGAATCTCTCCAACTGATCCAGGTTAACCCGGCGCCCAGATTCTATGCTCTTATTGTCAAACCACGAGAATCGAGCCTGTGCTTCTATAGAACGAAACCAGCGCTCGTCAAGTTGGGGAACTGGTGGTTGGGGAGCACGTGAGCTCAAGCCGTGAGGACGTTTCCCAAGAGCATGTCGGGGAGCCATTTTAAACTGCAAAACAAATGAAAACAAGATGAAAAGGTTAGAAATTGTCGAAATTTCAGCAGCATAACGACAGTAAATTGGGAAAAAGCCTCAAACTCACCCAAAAACATGGGGAGGAGGACTTACGTAACCCCCGCACTCTTCAACAAACCAATCACAAGCAATTACAATAAGAAATTTCAAGAAATTTAAGAAAAATCAGAAATTTCGAATTTTTTTGAAAAACCTAGGTCAAAACATGTAAAAATTTGATTTTTATGAAAACCGTTCGGTGAAACCCCAAATTGATTGAGGGCTTTTGCTCTTGGGGGTCCCTAAACCCTTTCCAAGCCGAAGGAAAAGAGTTCCTACGGTTGGAACATCTCAATCAATGAAAAACCTAAAATTCTACATATAGAAGATATGAAAAATATCTAAAAACATGAGAGAGAAGGAAGAGGCTTACCTGGAGACGATGTTCTACGCTTTAAACGGAAGAAATCGGCTTCAAAGGTCACCGATCGGACTGTAGCAACTTGGAACCCAGAGAAGAATCGCCACCGGAGAGAAGGAAGAAAGAAAAAGTGAGAAATTCTCACTTTTTCGCGATTTTAAAGCCAATTTTGGGCATACCGGTCGACGGTTTTGCCTATACCGGTCAACCGGTATCTCCCCAGGTGTGCGACCGCTATGTCTCGGTCAGAATTCTAATTCGACCCGGTCGACTATCCGGTCGCAACCACTGTATCTGAGTGTCGATCGGTATGTTGCGACCGGTCAACACACGAAAAAGCCGAAAAAACCCCGAAATTTTTTTTAAAAAATTGGTAGACTTAATTACTTCTTTTTTATGAGTTTCGCCTTATATTGTTCAATACTAACACCTCTATTGCTTCAAATATCATGTGTTATGTCTTCTTCTCAGATTCAAACAGAATAGTCTGAGATGGTGGGCAGAAACGGTCGTAGGGGTCGAAAGCGTCACCAGGCTAGGATGCGCCTAGAGGAAGAAGAACAGGTGGATCAGGGCCATGTTAGAGAGCCAAGTCCAGAAGTGGAGGAGGAACAGGTTCCAGAAGTACCGACAAATTTACCTGGCCCACCTCACAGAAATTCTGAGACCATTGTTACAAACCTGGTCTATCAGATGCAAGCTCAGTAGAAAGAATTCCTGAGCGAGATACTGAAGATGCTCAGACCATCGGGTTCTGTTCCCACTGGAGATACGCTTGAGTCCGGAGAGAAAAATACTTCGCGGCCGATGCGGGGGTAGCCCAAGGCCGATGGGCCAAGCACGAGAATGTACCACCACCGCATCGGTTTTGGTCGCGTGCTGCGTGCCAGGGAACCTACCCGTATCTACCACCATGGTACGGAATGAACACTCGGGGGACAACATGATCCGAGCGGAGCGGTGGATAGATTCCTGAAGTTGAAGCCTTCATCGTTCACCGGTAAGACGGGGAGACCATTGTGGCCAGCCCGGTGGGTTGTAGAGATGGAGAAAAACTTCCGACGATGATCCGTACGAGGGAGGAAAAGGTCTTATTTGCCACTCACATGCTGAAAGAAGATGCAAATGCTTGGTGGAATTCTACACGGGCATATCTGGAGACTAAGCATACGCAAGTAGATTGGAAAGTGTTCAAGGGTGCCTTCTTCGATAAGTATTTTTCGAAGAGTTTCAGAGATCGGATGGAGAAGGAGTTCCTTAATTTGCGGCAGTCCCGTCATTGTGGATGCCTACCAACGAGGTACGAGGGTTATTTTTCTTCGCACCGGCAAGTATGCAAGAGGAAGAGACCAAGACACGTGGGTTCACCATGGGACTATGTGGAAGCATCGAGAGGCACATCTTGGGTCTGGACAAGAAGATCTATAATGAGGTTGTGCGGGTTGCGAGGGTGATAGAGTCCGGTCGGAGGGACAGCTTCTTCGCTCGAACAGGGAGTGAAGAGACCCGCTATTGAGAGTTCGGGTGGCGGTAACAATAGACCCTTCCGCCCATACGGGGCTCGGACCGCTTACCGTGCCCCGCAAGGAACAATACGGCACCACATTGCCACCGAATCTTTGGATTCAACCCAAATATCAAGTGTTTCAACGCCGCAAGTGGGTCATATTGCAAGGACCTGCACTCTACCTAAGAAGCAACCTCCCGAAGGTAGAGTTTATGCGGTCACCACCGAAGAGGCAATGATCACCGATGTGGTCACGGTATGACTCCATCCCTTACTATTTGGCTTACTATTTTCATTGTGTGTATGCGCATGTAGAACTAAGGGATAATAAAAAAAAATTCCAAGAATTTTAAATGTAGCTGGTATACCTGCCAGAGTACTATTTGACTCTGGGGCCACGCACTCCTTTGTTTCTGTTTCTTTTGAGAAGCAAATGGAGTTACCAATCAAGCACTTGAACCCAAGCTTGATATTTCGCTCTCCACTAGGAGTCGAAGTGGCTTTGACCGAATATTATGGACCATGTACTGTATGTATTGAGGGCCGAGACTTAGAAGCAAGCCTAGTACTACTTGAGATGGCAGACTTTGATGTCATTTTGGGAATGGATTGGCTAGGCCATCATTCGGCCGTCCTATTATGTGGTGAAAGGAAGCTTGTGCTTACTGACAAAAAGGGAAAGGAATATAGCTTCACTTGGATCAGGCTATCTAGGAAGCGGAAGTTGATTCTCTCCGCCCTAAAAGCTAAGAGATGCTTAGAGAAGGGGGGAGTGGGGTACCTAGTATCGATAGTTGATATCACGGCGGAGTCACACAAGATGGAAGATATAGATGTGGTTCGAGAGTTCCCAGATGTATTTCCAGAGGAGCTTCCGGGTCTACCGTCGGACAGGGCTACAGAGTTTGTAATAGACCTTATGCCGGGTTCGGCGCCGGTGTCCAAAGCACCATACGGGATGGCCCCTACCGAAGTTAAAGGAGTTGAAGACCCAGTTACAAGAATTGTTGGATAAGGGTTTCATACGACCTAGCATATCGCCTTGGGGAGCACCGGTATTATTCGTCAAGAAGAAATACGGGAGTGTAAGGCTATGCATTGACTACCGTGAACTGAACAAGTTGACGATCAAGAATCGGAATCCTTTGCCTAGAATCGACGATCTGTTCGATCAATTGTAGGGTGCAAAGGTTTTCTCGAAGATTGATCTCCGATCGGGGTATCACCAACTGAAGATCAAGGCCAGAGATATTCCGAAGACTGCTTTCAGGACAAGGTATGGGCATTATGAGTTTCTAGTTATGTCTTTCGGGTTGACCAATGCTCCAGCATCGTTTATGGAACTGATGAACCGAGTGTTTCATGATATGTTGGACACCTCGGTCATCGTATTCATCGATGACATATTGATCTACTCTAAGGACATGGAGACTCATACGGCACATTTGAGGGCAGCCCTACAACGACCGAGACGGGAGAAGCTTTTATGGTAAGTTCAAGAAGTGCGAGTTTTGGCTGAAGGAAGTGGCTTTCTTGGGCCATGTTGTATCGGAAGACGGTATCAAGGTTGATCCAAGTAAGATAGCTGCTATAGTAGGATGGGAAGCACCAAAATCTGTTGCGGAGATTCGTAGTTTCCTTGGGCTGGCTGGTTATTATAGAAGATTCGTTAGAAGATTACTCCAGGATCGTTTCCACTCACCAGATTGACCAAGAAGGGAGATAAATTCATATGGACAGATGAGTGTGAAAAGTGCTTTCAGACTTTGAAGTCAAGACTAGTCTCTGTACCTATCTTGACCATCCCAGAACCAAGCGTACCGTTTACTTTATATACGGATGCTTCAGGGTTGGGTATTGGGTGTGTATTGATGCAAGGAGAATAGGTGATTGCTTACGCATCAAGACAGTTAAAGGAGCATGAGAAGAACTATCCTACGCATGATTTGGAGCTAGCAACGGTTATACATGTAATCAAGACTTGGAGACACTACTTGTATGGTGAGAAGTTTCAAATCAAGTCAGATCACAAGAGCTTAACTTATCTTTTCACTTAGAAGGATCTGAATATGAGACAGAGGAGATGGCTGGAGTTATTAAAAGATTATGATTGTGACATCCAGTATCATCCGGGTAAAGCAAATGTTGTGGCTGACGCCTTAAGCAGAAAGTGGGCATCGAAACCTGAGGCAGGACCAAGTACAAATGTTGCATTATGTGCCGCAGCCTCAAGTTCAATCGAAGGTGATGAAGAATATATTATTGAAACTGCAGAAGATCCAGTCGAGCAAGGCTTAATTCATAAGTTCACCATGATGTTCGCAGCTTTGAAGATCTCACCGGATCTAGTTGATGAAGTCAAGGTAGCAATCCTACAAGATCCTCATCTCAAGATAGTGCAAGAAGACTTAGAGAAGGGTACAAGCAATCCTGACTTTACCTTGGATTCAGACAAGGTACTCAGGTATCGTGGACGGTTATGTATACCCGAGGTGAAGACGCAATATCAGAGATCAAGTTATGACTGAAGCTTATTACACTCCATATTCGGTACATCCAGGAAGTACCAAAATGTACCATGATTTAAGAAGACTATATTGGTGGAGGGGTATGAAAGCTGATATAGCTCGTTTCGTGTTTCAGTGTCTGAATTGTCAACAAGTTAAAGCAGAAAGGTAGAGACCCATAGGTTTACTACAGCCATTATCAGAACCTGCATGGAAGTGGGATTGCATTACCATGGATTTTATCACTGGCCTACCTTTGACACGAAGGTCAGTGGATGCAGTTTGGGTTATAGTAGATCGTCTCACCAAGACAGCTCGATTTATTGCGGTCAGACCTCAGTATACCATGGAGAAACTGGCCAAGTTATATGTTGATAATATAGTCAGACTTTATGGCGTTCCAGAGAGTATAGTATCCGACGGAGATCCCCGTTTTACATCAAAGTTCGGGAAGGATTACGAAAGCTATGGGAACGAGTTGAAGTTCAGTACAACTTTTCACCCTCAGACGGACGGACAGTCAGAGCGAACTATTCAAATTTTGGAAGATATGCTCCGAGCTTGTGCAATAGATTTTAAGGGAGCTTGGGATGAGAAGCTATCACTTATCGAGTTTGCTTATAACAACAGTTATCAGGCTACAATTCAGATGGCCCCATATGAAGCACTCTATGGGAAGAAGTGTCGTACACCTCTGTTATGGAACGAGGTGGGAGAAAGAAGAATTGTAGGATCGGAGTTTGTTGAAGAAACTTGTCGAGTGATTGATCAAATCAAGGAGAGAGTAAAGACAACTCAAGTTCGACAGAAGCACTATGCGGATAATCGACGTCGAGATCTGGAGTTTGCAGTGGGTGACAAAGTATTCTTGAAGGTATCACCGGTGCGAGGTCTGAAACGGTTTGGTAAGAAGGGGAAGTTTTGCCCCAGGTATGTGGGACCATATGAGATATTGACCCGACGTGGTAATGTAGCATATCAATTGGCTCTACCACCATCTATGTCTAGCGTTCATAATGTGTTCCACGTATCATTACTGAAGAAGTATGTCAGAGATCCATTGCACATCTTGACCGCTGATCCCCCAGACTTGACTGAAGACTTAACATTCGAAGTGGTGCCTGTGATGCTCTCAAGTCGAAAAGTTCAACAACTTCGAACCAAGGAAATCCATTATGTAAAGGTGCATTGGAGAAGCCAAAATGTGGAGGAAATTACTTGGGAAGAGGAGAGCGCAATGAGGAAGGAGTACCCTAACCTTTTCAACGATCAAGGTATGTTCAAATTTCGGGGCCAAAATTTCTTTTAAGGGTGGGGGAGTTGTGAAACCTGCATGCAAATTTCGGGACGAAATTTCTTTTAAGGGTAGGGGAGTTGTAAGACCCATATTCCATAAACCGGGTCTAAACCTTGGTTTTGTGTCGTAGCAGGTCTTCCGATCATCACCGGGCCAGACGGGACGAGCGGATGACAATCAGGTATGAAATCGGACCAAAGACGATCGAATCAACATGATTTTATGTTGACCGGTCGATGGTACCGGTCTTGGTACCGGTCGGCCGGTCGGTCTGCAGACTAAGTGTGGAAATCTAAAAATTGACTTCTGAGGGTCCCACTTTCCTGATTTCGAATCCTAAGACTTTTCTAATCCTAATAGGGTTACTAAACCCTAATTCTAGCCTATAAATACACCCTTAAACCTCCTCAAATCCTTTCCATTGTCTCTAGCCCTAGAGAAGAGAAAGAGGTTGGAAAGGAGAAGGAGCTAGGAAGAAGAAGAAGGTGCCGCCACTGCCGTTCGACGAAGCTCACTCTACGCCAGTCAACGGTAAGTGTTTGAATCAATCTTTTTACCCTAAGTTAGTTGTGTGGGTGGATCAATACCATGCAAAGTAGGTATTGATCTAAAACCTTAATTTGACCAATAAACCCTAAGTTGCCGTCAAACCATAGATTCGAGTTTCGAGATGATATTCATCGAAACGAGACTTGAATTAGTTGGGGATAACTCTAACTCCAAGTTTAGACTTAGAGTGGATAGGAGAAACCTTGGAAATCCATGGAGGATGATCGACGGCAGTCGAAAAACCCATGTATGGTCTTCCGGAGACATACCGGTCGACTATACCGGTTGCACATAGTGCGACCGGTATGTTGCCACCGGTATCCCTCGGGAGGCTGGTCGTGGGGACCGGTGACCATACCGGTCGCCGTCTTCCCCACAGAGCTGCGACCGGTACATGCCACCGGGTCGGCTCGTAAGGGTATTTTGTAACTTTGTTGGTTTCCGACCAACGTGAAACCTTAAGAAAAATATTCTAATGAAACCCTAATAATATTGTAGGACTTTGTGACTTTTCGTTTGCATCTTGCGACGTGGAGCAAGCTATCAAACGAACGTCAGGTAAGGGAATCTGACCTAAACCTAATAATTAATGGACAGTAAATCTTTGTTATTAACACTGAATATATGTTTGTGCATATTCACATGCCATCCTTTATTTTCAGTTATTATTATTGTTCATGCATTGATAGGATGTGATTGTTAAGCATGTGATTGTTTTCGTTAGTGTGTGGAGTGGGGCATGGGCCTGGGATCGCTCCTCACACTAGCACCTTTTGTAGTATTCTATCTTAACATGCTTGGTACGGGTGGGGCATCAGGGGAAGGTCGTGGTACGGTGGTCTCCGATGTTGATGCTGGCCTGGCCATTGTTATGTGGCATTGTGGTCTCCGAGGTCGACGTTGACTTGTCTACGATGCTTTAGCTCTATCTCTATGTCGTAGGGAGTTATGTTGGGATAGGGTCTACCTGCGTATTGTTTCTATCCTAGTGGGTTAGTTGCGGATAGGGCATCAGGGGAGGTGTGGGAATGCCTTAGCTCTATCTCTATGCCGTAGACGGCTATGCTGGGATAGAGCGTACATTGATGACATATAGGATTGGTTAGTTGCGAGCCCAGTTTGCGAGCCCTGGCCAGTAGGGGCTTAGGTACTGGTATGGGTAGAGTATCAAGGGAGGTACGGGGGTATCTTAGCTCTATCTCTCTTCCATGATGGGTGCATGTGGACCAATGGGGGTGTGATCCATGAGGTGCCACACACTCGTGTATAGAGGTGCGGGGGCCACCAAACCTTTCTATAGCACATTGCAAACTTAAAATCAGACCATAGCATAAAATGATTGTTACTCATGCATAATATTGTGAAAGCTCGATTGTCTTCTTGAGCTAAGTTGTGAGCTCACCCTTTGTGTACACATTGTTTTAGATGTTGATGCGAGGTTACACCGTTGACGACTATGTGAACTCTCCGGTCGTATGGTGGCGTTCTTTGCTTTGAGTGTACAGGCAGGAGAGGACGAGCATGACGCTTCATGCGAGTGCCCTTTCTGCGTGTACCTGTGATCGGATTTTTGTTTATTCGTTCCAGTTATTTTCGTTTGATATTAAGGGGATGTAAAAGATATTTATTTTATGTTTGGATTTGAATAATTGGATACTTATTTAATTATCAATAGATACTCAGTTCATTCTATTTTAAAGACTTCCGTTGTACTATTATATTCTGATTGTGGTTATGTGTGATGGTTTGTATGAGTGGACACGGCCTATTCGAGATCCTGGTGTGAACCGTTGGTTCAATGACGGTTCACTTACACCATTCTGGTTGGATCAGAATTGGGGTGTGACAGGTGCACCTAGGTTTCTTCCTTCCCATCTGTTTTTCAGGTTTTTTTCTTCCCAAACCCTAGAAATCTAGAGATGAAGAGCAAGAAATAAGGGGATCCTCCTCTGATCGTTTCCTACGTCGGAGTTCAATGTCTGTAATTTTTTTTCCTTGTTTCTCTGAAGATACTTCAGTTAAAAGGGTTTTTATTGCTCTTTTTTTTTCAGTTAAAAGGGTTTACAGATGGGTCAAATCCAAGCAAGAAACAAAATGGGATCTATATAGGGATTGAGAGAAGATTATGGGAGAAGAAATAGGGATTGAAAAATGAATGGCAGCGGGATAAGAAATAGGGATTAAGAGAAGATTACGGGAGAAGAAATTTATTTCAATTAATTAAATTAAATAGGGATTGAGAGAAGATTAAGGAAGAAGAAATAGGGGAAGAGAGAGTTCGATGAAATAGCAGAACATGAATCAGAAGTGGAAGAAATAAGAGAATATCTAAGGGAAAGAAAGGAGGTCATTGACGATCGTTAATGAGGAAATATTGCGATATTGAGAGAAGTTTTTTTTTTTTTTTTTTCGTTTGTGCATGAGATTATCTTTTATCCTCTGCATTTTAGCATTTTCATATTGCGATACTGAAAGATTTCAATAGTTCAAACTGTGGTTGGAATTTTTAATCACAATTTTGATTGTGGTTGATATTTGATTTGTGATTTTGATTGTTGATGGAATTCTGAATCTGATTTTGATTGCTAGTATGAAGCGGAGTATTTTAAGACGTAAAAATTGTTACAAGTGATTAGTTTTATCTGCAAACAAAAGAAGTAAATTGAACTCTCTAGCATCTCTTTGGAACTTCTCCAACGCTTTGACGGCTCAAACCAGATACTCTCCCCAAAATCTAAACTGCCCATCCCCTTTAAGGCCATCCAATCATGGAGATTTTTTCTGTTTCTTGAAAAGAAACTTCCGCCTTCTCCATCACAGAGCTAGGTAAAAACGCATCGAATAAAAGAACAATAGAGAAGACAGCAACAATGAAAATCCATTGTGAGTAGTATGTGACGGTGACGGCGACGGTGGTTGGATGTGCGTACACTTGTTGGACGGCGACGGTGGTCGGATGTGCGTACGTACGATCAAATTAGTAATTCTAAAAATTTTCAATTTCAAAGAAGGGTAAATTAGTAATTTTATTTTATTTCAAGTCTGTCAATTAAATGGGGCCGATTGGAATTTATGGAAACTATTGGGTAGTAAATCAAATTTGACATAGTTTTTGGGGATTAGATAAATTTTTTTCTATAATTTTTAACCTTGCCATCCCATCATTAAGTCTAGAACCATGTGATACATATTTCACATATGGGGGGTGGGTGAAATTATGGACAAGGTTTGCGGTTGAGTGAATTAAAGGTAAAGTTCAGGGCACAGGTAAGGTTTGGGATTGAATGAATTAAAGGTAAAGTCCAGGGGTGGGTGAAATTTTCCTTTTTTATTTTTATTGGACAGCTGAGGCGTATAGGACCGAAACTAAATTAGTCGAAGCCGAAACTAAACCAAATCGCCCATTAGCACCCCTACCATATGTATCGGTACCGAATTTTTGCCGTACCCAAATTTAATAAACCCTAACTGTCGAAAGGCGGCTGCGGAATCCTCCCGTCTCATTACTCAACCTTACTATCCAGCGAACTGCCTTGGCGCCGTTGCCGTTTACTCAGACGAAAAACACCTACTCTTTAGTCTCCCTTCCTCTCTGACGTTGGCAGTGGTCGATAACTGATAGTGGTAACTTCTACTTCTTGTTATTAGTCCCATTTTCATTGAGTTCGACCTCCGAAATGCTACCTAATACCTTCTAGCCTTTTATTAATGATGCTTAGGCCTTTGTTATTATTACTTTTTCGTCTGTTAGTTGACATTGCGATTAAAACCAATTTATCGTCGAGCTGAGGAAATTTAGCATCCGTTTTCCGAAATTTTGACAGTTAGATTTTATGCTTAACATATTTTACCTTTCGCGGAGGTTCAATTCAGTAGTTTCTTACTTCAGCTGTCATTAAATTGTTGTTAATCTGTTGTGTAAATTTTTTGTTTTTGTTAGGTTTACTTTCCTGCGGTTACAAGAACAATTTATATTTTATTTGTGAAAATTTGTTCTCATCGATTCCCGTATTTTATGATATAAAAAATTAGGCTTTCGGCCTACGGTCTCTAAAATCAAGAAGCAAGTGTTAAGATGTTGGGCTTAACTCATGGTTTTAAGGGAATTTGGTTTTAATAGGAAGAATCGATCATCTAGATTTTAATTCCTATTACATTAATTCCGTTTATGCATGATTTTTATTTTTATTTTACTCTTTCCAAATTTTTTTTTTTTTTAGATTTTAAGCACAATTTAAATTGGAACCCATTTTAGGTCAAGAGGACCATCTCACTCTACGTCTTTATAATTTACCTTGCAGTAGTGTGCGTAGTTCATACTTGGGTAAAGGTGTGGTTGAATTCCGCCTTTGGGTATCTGGTATTCTGCTTTTGGATCTTTATGGGATCTTTTTGGTCTGATAATTTGTATTAGCAGAAATTGATTGAATGATAATTTGACGTCATTCAGTTGTCACTATGATATTTCTAATCCAGTCTAGCTCTTTATGCAGCTCAAGTCCTCAAACAGGCCCCTGTCACTGTTTCCTGTGAATCCTCAAAACTTTGGGAAACAAACAAAAATACTAAAAGATGAACCTGATAGCAAAGCAAGCATCAAACTTCTTCAGAGCCCCTGGTCTCACATGTAATCCATTGAATTTAATGCATCAGCAATTCCAGCAATGGCGAGGGATTCGAGTAAGGGTACGAAATGGAAACCTTGAGCAATCGCTGGTCATAATGCAACGTAAGATGCAATCAAGTGGCATGGAACGTCTGATAAAGCGCCAGCAGACCCACCATGTCAAGAACTCTGAGAAGCGTGTCCTTGCTCGTAAAGCCTTGGAGCGGAGGATCCGATCCCAAGCGCTTGCTCGCAAGCTCCAAGCTATCCTTGTCAAGAAAGTCAGGTAACATACATCCTCAAAAAGCAAAGCCACACACAAACACCATTAACTCTATCATGTTAAAAAAAAACATAAAGCAAAACTCATGAAAATGTCTTTATTGTTACTATTGAGTGTGATTTAGCTTAGTTTTTAACTTAATGGTTCCCAATTGTGATTCAACTTGTTTGTAAATAGAACATCTCAATGACTTCAGCTTGTTGATCATGCAAGAACCGGAAGAACCTTGATTAATTATCATTTGTTGAGCTTCCAATCAAGGGGAAGAAAGTAGGAAAAAGTTACAATGGTGCCGACCTAAAGGCCAACAAACCAAGATCGAAGACTTGTAGAGAATAGAGACAGGTGCTAGAGTCCCACTAGTAGATAAACTTGACAAGCTAGAGTCCCACTAATGCCCGCTATAGGAATCTCACCTAAGCCTACTTGAGTCACACAAACAAAACAATATTCAGATAGAATATTTAGATATAATTTGCTATAAATTTTATGGATGCCTTAAGAGCAGCTATGTTTGCATATATAGATATGAAAATCTTGAATACCGTAAAAGTATAAAGACACTTTTAGGGCCTGTTTGATAATACTACAGATTGTGGACTCTATGGATTCTTACTCCCAAGGAACCATTTTGGAGTGGAAACGCTTTTGGTAAGCCCGGTTGCATTCGAGTTCTCACGGAGTGAACTAGATTCAAATTGGCTTCAGAATCCAAATTTTTGGAGTAAATAATACTTGCTTTTTCTGTTGGAGCAAGTTTTTGGGAAAAGAAAAAGAGTCCGACTCTCACTTGATTCTCACTTGACCACCACCACCACCACCACCGCCACCACCTACCACCCACCACCCACCACCCACCACCCACCACCGCCGCCACTGCCACCACCATCACCACCGCCTCTACCACCCACCACCACCACCATAACCACAGCCACCGGCACCACCACCACTGCCATTACCCACCACCCACCATCACCACCACTACTACCACCATCGCCACCACCACCGGCCACCGCCGCCACCATATCCACCACCGCCACCACCCACCACCCACCACCCACCAACCACGACCACCACCAACCTCCGCCACCACCCATCACCCACCACCATTCGTCACCACCACCTATCACCCATCACCACCACCAATCAACCATTACCACCACCAATCACCCATCACCCATCATCCATCATCCATCACCCATCACCCATCACCCATCACCCATCACCCATCACCATCACCCATCACCTATTACCCACCACTACCACCATCACTTTTCTAGACTTCGATTGGGGGGATAATGTTTATCAAATACGTTTTTATTCCAAAGATATTCTGGAATCCATTCCAAAGATACGTTATCAAACATGTTTTTACTCCCAAATAATCCTGGAGTAGCCTGAAGTAGAATCCAAATTCTGAACTGGAATCCAGAATCCAAAACAGAAGTTTTATCAAATAGGGCCTTAGAATTCCACAACCTCCCTTGAATCCTCCGTATATAGATAACAATTCCTAGACATAGAAAATGTCCTCAAGACATTGAAAGTTGTTCAAAAAACATGGGGAACTACAAACAAGACATTGAAAAGAAGAAAAAAAAAATGAAAACACTTGCCTTGGTATAAGAAAAGGCAAAAGAGGCTGCTAGAAGATGGAATCTGAAGAAGCTTCTAAGATAAATTTAGTACTATTTACGTGAACAATGCTAGCTGAAATGGGCTGGGCTGGCTTGGGCTAAACCAGGCTAGGTTAGGCCATGCATCTAGTCTTGGACTTGGGTTGCCCTCCTTTATGAGTGTACTTCTCCAAGCTTATGTGAGGGGCTCGGTGTTGGATCCAAGTGGATGCACTTGGGCTGCCTCCTTTACGAGTGTATTTCTTGGAGAAGTACTGATCAGGCCTATGTGAGGGGCCGGTTGTTGGATTAGTTGCATGCACTGCATCAAATCTCTCCGGGTTAAAAACATTCGGCCCTAACAAATGTAAAGAGACATGTATTGCTCATAAAGATCCGGGTCAATGCGCTTGAATTTGTCGGCATGGATCCAAGTGAGATCCGTCGTCGGATGTCCCTTCCACTTCACAATGAATTTATAATAGCCACCTCCATGACGTGTCATGATGTAGCAGTCATCGACAAACATCTTTAATGTATTCCTTGGGAGTAGACTTGTATTGTAGAAGCCTAAGGGAGTGCTCGTTGTTACCTTCATCAGAATGATGACCTGTGTAAAGAATCAAATCAGCCACATTAATATATTAGTGATATTCATGTTAGGTGGCAATTCTAACACATATGCATTTGGGCCAATCTTCTTGAGGACTTTGTATGGACCATCTTTTGTGAATGCAGCTTGTGGTTGGTCCCAAGTTCAATCCTCTCAGTGGGGATGCGAACCATAACCGTATCTCAAGGCTGAAATGTCACCAAATGGCCTTGCCAATTGGCTATAGCAGCATAGTTATCATTGCTAAGAGCAATTCGCCATCACACCTCAGCTTGTACTTCGGTAATATGCCTAATGAACTCATCGGCTTCTATGTTGATTCGGGCATGGGAGGGAAGTGGGACCAAGTCAATAGGTCGTTTGGGCTGAACTCCAAGCACAATTTCAAAGGGAGTGCGTCCAGTGGTTTGATTTACCGAACTATGGTAAGCAAATTTATCAATATCAAGGATGGATGCTCATGTCTTATCAAAATATCGTACTAAGCATCGTAAGAGATTGCCTAAATTTCGATTCACAACCTTTGTTTCTCTATCAGTTTGCGTATGGAATGCCGTTGAGAACTTCGATTTGGTGTTGGTCTTTAACCAAAGTGTCTTCCAAAAAATAGTTCATAAATTTGACATCTCGATCCATAACAATAGACTCTAGTAGCCCATGGAGACGAACAACTTCTTTGGAAAAGCGGTTAGCAGTATGTTGTGCATCGGAGGTTTTGCGGCACGGAATGAAGTGTGTCATCTTGTAGAAGCAGTTAACAAC
Organism: Protea cynaroides; assembly: GCA_028583415.1. Taxonomy (NCBI): domain Eukaryota; kingdom Viridiplantae; phylum Streptophyta; class Magnoliopsida; order Proteales; family Proteaceae; genus Protea; species Protea cynaroides. The sequence continues at coordinate 84,671,510 of CM053276.1, read as the reverse complement.
TACAAATATATAATCATGCTTGTCCTGAGTAGGAGGAATGTCAAACATAAAATCCATACTCAAATGAAGCCATGGTGCGTGAGGAATGGGCAACGGGGAGTACAACCCGGAATTTAGCTTGGTTCTTTTAGTAAGTTGACAAGTACGACATTGCTTAATCACATGTTCAACATCCTTGAGAAGGTGAGACCAATAGTAGCGATTAGGTACTTGTGAGAACGTCTTATCACGCCCAAAATTTCCTCCCAATCCACCTCTATGTAATTCCCGAATAAAGTGCTGCCATAGGGAAGATGCGGGAATACATAATCGGGTGCCATAAAGAGATAACCATCATGCAGTGAGTATTTAGGATCATTCCCACCTTGCTGTAATTTATTATGGACTTCGGAAAAATCCTTGTTATCGGATACTCAGTCTTGATGTGGTCAATGTCCATAGCATGGGTTGAAAAGGTATTGATAACCAATACATTGCGGCTTAGTGCATCAGCCACAAATTTTCCTTGCCTGCTTTGTGCTTGAGTGCACAAATAAATTCATGCAGGTATGCTACTGATGCAGCAGTGGGCCCACAAGATAAGATGGGCATGGATGGATTTGATTGGGATATTTGTAATCTTTTATTTTTGGAAATTTAGATAGGAAGATTACGTAATATTTTATTAGGCAATTAGTAGATTATGGTTTCCATCTTTAACTAGGATTTTATTTACTTACTAGTTTTATTTGATTTAATATAGGAAAGTATTTCTTTTAAATAGAACATGTAATAAGTCTTCTAGTTTGAGAATTGAAGAATTGAATATAATGAAGAATTGATTGGGTTATTGTGGTGTGCTTGCGGGCCGAAAGTGAGTGTTCTCTCTCTCTCTCCTTTCCCCTTCATCTCTGCGAACCAGAACAGACCCTCTCCTTGGTCTGTTCCTTCCCTTTCTCTTCCTTCCTTTCTCCCTCCCCTGTTCTGGGCGGTAATCCCAGCTCCACAGAAGTCCCTCGATCTCTCTCACGCCTTCTCCTTTTCCCTTGATATTGGGTGAGTCAACTCCATACCTAAGGGCGACTCAACCCCTTGAGTTTCACCTTCAACAAATCCTTATTTACTGAGGTTTGAAGACCTGCAATCAAATCTGATCTTTGTCTTCTGCCAATCAAGTTTCAGATCTAAAAGTAAGTCTCCTTCCTTGTTGTTTGAGGTAGTCATCAGATGCCTTGAGAAGGGTTAGCTGTTTCGAAACCCGCTTTGAAGTCTCCAGTCGTTTTGACTTGAATTGAAGGGGTTCTTCCTTCCTGATCCTAATCTGTTTTCCACCTCCCATGTGATGGCAAAGAGGGTTCAAAGCAAGTCAAATTAACAAGCCCTCTTTGCTACAGGATCTTAATTCAGTCCAATACAAAATCTGCAAAGAAAAGTAATGAAGAAAACCACTTATCTTGAAATCTAACCCTTGAAATCACTTGAAACTTGATGGGAAATACTCTTTAGGATGTACTTGAAGACATATCCAAAGTTGGAGATGATCCGATCACAGATGAGAGAGATGTGATTTTTTGAAAACTACCTATCATCTGAAAACGGGACTGGTTTAGTTAGAGCTGGTCGATATGATTTTAATCTTTAATCCCACGAGCTTTCGTTGATCAAATCAGCACTTAATGGTATCGCAATTCAGTATGCAATAATAAGAACTTGAAGGAATTAACAGAAGGACAAGAAAACCATAAAACAGAATATTTCGGTTGAGTCTCACAACCTATGAGACTCAACCAGAAAATCAGGAGCTAAACTCTCTTCTTTTTTCTGGTCTAAATTTGCTGGCTCTCTTCTTCTTTATCTTATTTATAGACTTAAGAAAGATTATAAAATAAAGAAGGATTTAGTCCTCTTAAAAAAAAATATCCTAAGATAAATTAAAAGAGAAACTTGCCTTTATAGATTTAGGAAAGTTTCCAATCTAAAAAATATCCTAAGATAAATTAAAAGGGAAACTTGCCTTTATAGATTTAGGAAAGTTTCCAAAAAACAACTTACAAAATATCAATCTATAACTTAACTTTAGGAAACAAAATCTAAGAATAATTTAGGAAAGAAATAACAAAAGAAGGAAAATTTCTACTGTTGGTACTGTTCACGTGAACAGTACCGTGAACACTGTTCACGTGAACAGTGTGGGTTGGTCTTTGGGTTGGTCCAATGGACCAATACCGACTGGTTCTTTGGGCTGACCCATTATCGACTTGAGCTTGGGCCTTGGGCCTTCTTGGACTGCATCACCATGTCTGTCAAAGGTTGAAGAAGGCTTGACTATGTTTTATTCCACTTATCTTTCTTCCTCAATGAATACCCTTTCTTCATCTACTTATTACAATTTTACCATCCTTTACATTTGCTTCCTAGTTTACCCCTTTTCATTAAATCAAATTCCCATTATATCTTAAGGATATGTTTACATCTCAAGTTATTACAAACTTCTGATTAATTACCAAATTGCCGCTACTGGTTGAGTTTTTGATATAATTACAATTCTGCTATAGGGCTTGTTTGTTTCATCCTTAATTGTTAAGTTCTGGTTATTTACGAAATTGCCATTGTTTATTCAATCAAGCATTCATATTATTTGGGTGGGTCCACAGCGGATTTAATTAGGGTTTTCTCAACCCGGATCCTACGTCAGCCACCCACTTGGTATGCTTTTGGCTTACCGACTTTTGTGAATGCAAGTATTTGAGAGCCTCATGGTTGGTAAATAAGATAAACTCCTTGCCAATCGAATAATGTCAGCAATGCTTCAAAACTTAGACCACAACATACCATAGTTGTCAAGGCGTCGCCTAGGCGCCCAAGAGGCCTTGTGTCACCTTTGGAAAATCGGATGCTTTGGTCGCCTAGACACCCCGTCAAGCCTCCAACACCTTGGTTCGCCTTGACAACTATGCAACATACAACTCCAAGTCATAAATAGAATAATCATAGTTGTCAAGGCGTCAAGGCAAACCAAGGCGATGGAGGCCTGACTGGGCGCCTAGGAGACCAAGGCGCCCAATTTTCCAAGGCGACCCAAGGCAGACTGGGCGCCTAGGCCTTGACAACTATGAGAATAACACCATTTGGCATCATTGAGCTTCTCACTATAGAAGGCAATAGGGTGGCCATCTTGCAAAAGAACGCCACCAATATCAACACGTGAAGCATCGGTAGATACTTCAAAAATAATGTCAAAATCGGGAAGCCGTAGGACAGATGCCTCTGTCATACACTTCTTGATGAGAGTGAAGGCCTTACTGGTTGCAGGTGTCCACTCTAACTTGCCTTTGCCTTTGAGACATTTAGTAAAAGGGGCCATGATGGTTCTGAATCCTTTGATGAATCACCAAAAAAAAAAAAAAAAAAAAAGAGGCCAAGCTATCGAAGCTTTGGACTTCAATGGTCTTTGGGATAGGGCAATCAACTATGCTTTTAATTTTGTCTAGATCAGCTTCAACACCTTTAGAGGAGATAATAAATCCATGAAAAGAACCTTGGGTAGCATGAAAAGACAATTCTCCAAGTTGATATATGGCTTCTCCGAACGGAGAATTCAAATCACGCGGTGCAAGTGCTCTAAGTGATCAGTTGTATTTTGCTATATATCAAGATATCATCAAAATACACAACCAAGAATTTACCAATGAATGGGTGAAGTACATGAGTCATCATAGTTGTTAAGGCGACAAGGCGATCCAAGGCGTTTGAGGCCATCCTGGGCGCCTAGGCGACCAAGCGTGCCGCAGATTTTATATTTTAATATATTAATGCTACATTAATGTTTATATATATATATGCAAGATTCTACATAAATAAACATTTAAGACATAGCTTAATTAATATAAAAAACAACAAAGAAACAAATAATTGAGTTAAGTAGGCAAATGTATTTATGACTAACATTTACTTATTTCTAACAATTCGAGTGTAACTCCTTTAATATATTTGATTCAAGCAATCCAAATTCATTGCAAAGCTAGTATAATCGCCTTCCAACAAATCCTAGATTGCTTGAATCCGAGTTATAGAAGAAGTTACACTCGGTCAAACCTTGTTCAAGTACGCAATGCTGTTAAAAGTCGCCCAATGTAAATTATTTTTTGGGCATCAAGCCATAGTTGTCAGGCGGCGCCAGGCTCGGCCTAGGCGTCCGGGAGGTTTGTCGCTGGGCGCCGGGCGCCTGTGGTCGCCCAGCCGACAGAACAACATTTATCGGCAGTGCTGCCGGGCGGACAGAACAACATTTATCAGCGGACTTATTTATGCCATATCATTTAAGTAAATGTTTCTTTAATTTTATAAAGAAACATTTACTTAAGATATTATTCATAAATAAGCAAATACCCCTATTTGAATCCAATAAAATAGTCTAAATTCAATTCGAAGGAAAGTCAACCCCCTTCTCAAGAACAAACCATATTTTTTGGTGCGAGGGGCGATTTCAACTTTTAAATGCTAGGCTTTTTTCTAAATATAAAATTTTATAAATCTTATTATAATAAATCATCACTAAAAACCAAGAGTGCGCCAAAATAATATTTTGCTTTGATGCCCAAAAATAATTTGCATTCGGCGACTTTAAACGAGATTCCCGTATTCGAACAAGGTTTGACCGGTGTAACTCCTTCATTATAATTTGGATTCAGCAATCTCGGATTTGTTGGAAAGTTGATTATGCTAGCTTTGCAACGATTCGAGATTGATTGAATCCGAACTATATTAAAGGAGTTACGCTCCGATCAAATTCGTTAAAAGTACGCAAATGTTAGTCATAAATAATTGTTTACTTAACTCTAGACACAATCCGGTCTTAGTGTACATTAGTAAACTTGGGTCCACACCACATATTAATTAAGTTATGTCTTAAATGTTGATTATTTATGTAGAATGTTGCATATATATAAACATTAATATTTTAGAAATAAAAAAATGCACTGGGAACGCCTTGGTCGCCTAGGCGCCTAGGCGCCCAGGATGGCCCCAAACGCCTTGGATCGCCTTGTCGCCTTGACAACTATGATCAAAGCAAGATATTATTTTGGCGCACTCTTGGTTTTTAGTGATACTTTACTATAATAAGATTTATGGAATTTTTATATTTGGAAAAAAGTCTAGCATTTTGAAGTTGAAAATCGCCCGCACCAAAATACGATTTTTGTTCTTGAACCGAAGGGTTGACTTTGATCCTTCTGGAATTTGAATTTTAAATTATTTTTATTGGATTCAAATAGGGGGTATTTGCTTATTTATGAATAATATCTTAAGTAAATGAAATATAACATTTACTTGAATGATATTAGTCATAAATAAGTACCTGTCTTAAATGTTGTTCCGTCTAGCCTAATAAATCCCTGAAGCAAATTCGGAGATCAAAAGGAAAAAAACACACATAAGGCCCAAGGCGCGCCCGTGCATTCCGGGCGCCCAAGGTGTCAAGGCGGCGCCTAGGCGACGCCCAGAGAGCCTGGGCGACCGCCCAGGCAACATTCATAAGGCGCCCAGGCCCTGGAATCACGCCTGGACGCCTAGGCGACGCCTTGACAACTATGTGAGTCATAGCCTTCATAAAAGTGACAGGGGCATTGGTAAGTCCAAAGGGCATAACCTTCCATTCATAAAATCCATTTTTGGTTTTGAAGGCTATTTTCCACTCATCTCTTGGACGAATGCGTATTTGGTGATATCCGCTCTTCAAATCAATCTTTGAAAAGATGCTGGAGTTGGAAAGCATATCTAACATGTCATCGAGCCGAGGAATAAGAAACCTGTACTTCACAGTGATCTTGTTGATAGCACAATTGTTGATACACGAACCAACCTTTTTTGGGATGAGAAGGTCTAGCATGGCACAAGGACTCGTGCTTTTTTGGAGAAATCCGTTTTTTAATAAATCTTAAATCATCAACTTGCCTCTTCAACTCCGCATGTTCTGTAGGGCTCAAATGGTAAGTAAGCAGATTTGGCAAAACTGATCTTGGAACAAGGTCAATAGCATGCTGAATATCCATCAGAGGAGGCAACTCATCTAAAAGCTTATTCGATACGAGATCTGCAAAATCAGTCATCGAAACCTTGATAGGCTTGGGAGAAGTTAATTTGGGGGTGGGGGTAACTTTCGTGGCGACCAAGGCTAAAACAAGGTCGGTCTCAGTGCTTGTTTGCACAAACTTCTGATGTGGCACAACTAGTAGTTTAATACCACTAGAGTCACTCTTCTCCGCCTTCTCGGGCGTTTGGGCTGGTGTGTTGCTGGTGGGTTTGCTCTGTTGTCTCATAGCTTATAATTTCATGGGATTGAGGATGATCTTCTTTCCTTGGAAAGTGAAAGAGCAAAGATTCTTTTGCGCCAAGTGCTACATCATTATCATAAATCTAGGTCGGCCAAGTAGGACATCTGTCATACCCATAGGGATGACATCACACCAGATATCTTCTTTTTAGGAACCCAACTTAAGAGGATTGAACATCGTTGATTGACCATTATATTGTTCCCACTGAGGAGAGGGATATTTGATATGGTTGTGGATGCTTCTCTGCTCGGAGCATGGCTTTTGCAAGAAATCCATGAGATACAACATTAACACAACTACCATTGTCAACAATAACCTATACTACTTTGGGTCTACATGCCATTCTGTTGTAGAATACATTGTCGCTGCCAATCTTCACCTTTGGTTTCAACCACTAGGATACGATGAACAACATATACATTACGAGGTTCCAAATCATCATTTTGGATATCGTTGACACATGATCATCTTCATCGTCTAGAGGCAAGCCATCATTATTTGGACATCATTATTAGGTTCAAGTTCTGCCACAGCAAGATTAGCACATCGTGCTTCTTGTGGACAAAATTTAGCAAAATGACCAAGCTGATCACAGTGATAATAGTTTGGGCCTATATCACTTTCTTTCATAGGAAACTTCCCCTTATCAATAGTGTTAGGTGTAGTGCCTAATTGGTGAGGTGGTTTATTGTTGAGAGGTTGATTATAAGCATTCCTTCTGTTATCTGTGGTTGGGGTGTCAAAGGACCTTGAGGGTAGCTTTAACAAATCTTCGGCTTCTAGGGCCTTTTGGTAATAATCCTTAATGTCATAAAGGCTAGTGTTTTCCATGGCTCTCCAGACCTCAGTTTCAAGCCAAGCTTGAACTTGGACATGAGTTGAACATCACTAGTTTCAATACCAGTGCAAGAGAGTAAGAAAGCAAATTGTTCCGTGTATTTAGCCATGGTTAGGGTACCTTGTCGAAGGGCATTGGATTTATCATGGAATCGATCAACAAAGGAAGGAGGCATTCATTTCTTGCCATGTTTGTGATGGGATTTCATCTTTCAAGCATTCTATTTTCATGCAATTTCCACCATTCTCGAGCAAGACGAGTTAAATTGGTCTTGACGAGTTTAATCTTTTACAACTCAGGCGTTTCAAACCACTCAAAAAATCATCGACAACACTAAGCCAGTCAATAAATACTTGGGGGTCAAGATTTTCATTGTAAACTTTCAGTTTTATCTTGACTTTATGAGTGTCATCTTGTCTCCGGGGAGGTTGATTAACATTCTGATCAAAATACGACCGCACGTGCTCTTCGAAGGTGGGTGGATGATGTAGTGATGGTGGTGGTGGATATGCATTAGTTCTCAAAGGAACACTTTTAGCTTTGTAGGAACCGGCTGGTAGTGGATGACAGTTACCTCCTGTTTCAATATTAATGATTAGATATTGTGAGGTAGAAGGCTGCCGTTGCTCCAAGGCTATCATGCGAGCAGATAAGGCTTGTATGGAGTTAAGAATCTGTTTCATGGTAACAGAATCTTCTCCAGTGGATTGAGGATTATTCTCTTGATCAGACATAGCTCTGATACCAATGTGGTGCCGACCTAAAGGTTGGCAAACCAAGATCGAAGACTGATAGAGAATAGATATAGGTGCTAGAGTCCCACTAGTAGATAACGTTGGCAAGCTAGAGTCCCGCCAATGCCCGTTGATGGAGTCGCACCTAAGCCTACTTGAGTTACAGAAGCAAAACAATATTCAGATTGAATATTTAGAGAGAATTTGTTGTAAATTTTATGGATGCCTTTGAGAGCAGCCATGTTTGCATTATATAGATATGAAAATCTTGAATACAACAAAAATTTTAAAGACACTTTTAGAATTCTAAAATGCTTTGGGATTCCTCATACATAGATAACAATTCCTAGATGTAGAAAATTGTCCCAAGACATAGAAAGCCGTTCCCAAGACATGGGGAACTACAAACGAGACACTGAAACGAAAAAAATGAAAACACTTAATGCTGCCTTGGAATAAGAAAAGGCAAAAGAGGCTGCTAGAACATGGAATATGTAGAAGCTTCTAGAATAAATTTAGTATTGTTCACGTGAACAGTAACTCGTAAACAATGCTAGCTGAAATGGGCTGAACCCGGCCTGGCTAGGCCATGGGTATGGTCTTGGACTTGGACTGCCCTCCTTTACCAGTGTACTTCTTAGAGAAGTATTGATCCGGCCTATGTGAGGGGCTGGCTGTTGGATCAGGTGGATGCACTGCATCATATAATATCTGCCATGCTCTCTGAGAAAGTAGTTACCCTTTTTTACGCTACTTTTACTGCCTTCACATAAAAATTTGCCGTGTCAATTTCCTCTGGATTTCTCACTTATAGGTTCTGATTTTCCACCGTCATGGAGGCATCCATTGAACTATCTTCCTGGACAGAAACATTGAAGGAATTCTTCTCATTTTTTTTAATATGAATGCGTAATATGAAGGATGCAGAAATCATTGTTTTCATGCTTGTTTTTGGCATGTTTTTCATAATCTTAATCTCTTAAAAATTATCATTTTCCTTTACACATAATTGGTAAGTGTTAGTTTCTGTTTCTATTGAAAGCCCTCAAAATGATCATTTGTTCCATCCCCATTCTGTGTGCTTTGAACCTTCTATCCCCTGTGCCATGTCACAGAAAAGAGGGACTCCTTCAAGCCTTGTTATTTGAGGAAAAATCAATACTGTGTAAGGCTACCTTTTCCTGTTATCGTCTAAAGGAAAATATTTCCACTGCCTAATCAGAAAACATGTAATCATTAAAAAAAAGAAAAACAAAAGAAGGTCAAAAGAACATGTAGAAGTGATTTGCATCTGTATCTGTTAACTATAAGAGATAAAATGTGGGTAGGAAAAGAATTTTTGAATTCACAAGGTAGACAGCCAATTATTCCCAAGTCTTCCCTGCTGCACGTTCAATTTCCCACTTGCCTAGTCCAAACGGAAACAGACAAATTCTGCACATATATTTTCTTTGCATAGTCCCCATGAGGCCACATTAGACAAGATGCTATAGATACTGGTCTTGTCCATTTGGACTACAGGAACTTGATCTCAGAATTAGTAGCCTTGCCCACATAGAGTGGCCCAAGAAATTAGTGCACATGGCATACGCCACTTCACCCTACAGAAACATATAAACTACTGTTTCCTCTTTGATGTAGGACCAATCCCAAACTAAACAAATTGGGAACCAGCCCCCCATAGTAGGATCAAATCACAAGCATTACTAACAGGTTCACTCTATCAATAACCGAGCCTTATCTAGTGTATCATAAGGGATTTGCCTTTTCTATTGATTCCTATGGATTGGATCCAAAAAAAAAAATTCTTGAATGAGGTATTCAAATCCAGGGTCAGCCATTAGAACAGAAAGAAAACAATTATGTCCACAGTAGAACAGTACATATAACCAGCAAATATCTTCACTTGATGACTACCAATCGGTTGGTTAGAATGGGTCAAACTCCCATCAAATCTAGGCCTTCTTGGGAGGAATATACTTTCGAAGTTACAGGCAATTCTGATGGTCAGATAGGGAGATATGGACAGACTTCAAAATTAGAAGCTGGAAATCTTAGTAAACTTTCAATATCTACTAAACCAGCCACTGGATATGGATGAAATTCATATTGAAGGAAGAGATTAATGAGGGGACCAGATGATGGGGTTTTTTCTGTTGGGTAGATTGGGAGATATGATAGTATGAGGTTTCAGCAAAGAACTTCACTACAGTACAACCACAGAGAGCATTACAGCCTTCTGTTTCAGTCAAAGTAACTGTGGGGATGTGCTTCTATTGACTGTGATCACTAATATCAACTATGTATGATCGATGGAATTGGAATCTCTTGATTACAGACCAACAATACAATTCTTAAACAACAAAAATAAAGGAAGAGAGAAAAACGATGAAAGGGAAGAAGAGGGGAAGAGGGCAAGGGAATTTGACTTTAGGCATCCCCACCTTAGGGTCTAGGCAGTCTCTCACCACCAGAGGTTTCTCACCTCAAGAGTCTCTCACTCCAACTCTCTCTCACAGCAATTGTCTCTCACAACACAAGGTATAAACCAAGTTAATTCATTATTTTCATTCTTAGAGCAAAGCTCCATTACTATTTAATTAATAGACTTCTAAAAGGCCACAACCAAATGGACATGCCATAGCCTCGAATTCAAATCCTCTCATGCTCCTCATGCCAGCATGAGGAAATCCAGTGACTGTCATCCACTGTGCGCGTATACTAATACATCGGTATTTGTGCACAGTAAACTATATCCACTAGATTTCCTCATCCCAACATGAGGGGCATGAGAGGATTTATGCCTCCATTGATTGGACAGCAGTTACAAAATAGCAACCAAAACAAAATAGAAACAATGGAATTAGAAACCTCCTAATACCTATAAACTGAAAATATAAGTAAATAAATCTACCTATTAGCTATTAGCATAAAATGCAAACTCCTAAGATTCCTTTGGGTAATAGCTAACAAAGATTTACTAAACTAAGAAATAGAAACTCTTAGACTTGGCAACTAAGAAAATAGAAACTCTTAGTCTTAGCAACTAAGAAAATAGAAACTCTTGTAATTAGAAACTACTAGGACAAGCTTAAAATAGAAACTTGCCATTACATAAGTTTCTAAAACTGAAAATAGAAGGTGGCTTGCTTGGTCAACACTCCGAAGAAGATTTTCTAGAAGGTGTAACAGCTAGAAAAAGATTTCCTATTCAAGATAGTTTGCGACAGCCTTGTGGGGCCCATTGGGGTCCAGCGGTCCACCGGCTAGACCAGATTTAAACCAAGAACGGGGCTGCCGGCTGGCCTGGATTGGTAATGCATCACTCTTCCTCATTAAAAGATAATAACGACTAGCTGACTTCAAGTATGTCTACTAGAATGGTTGAAGGACCAATAACCTGTTCAACAAGAATGCCTAGCAAATACATCAATTATTGAAGGTGCAGCACTTTTCCACATACCAGTAACCTCCCTGATATCTTGTTCTGTCAGAACATATGCACATCTTCCCATCTCCTTGAATCTTCCATTGGGATGTCCCTGGCAAATATTGCATGATCTCCAAGTACACTGATGCCTGCAGGTAATGGGTCCAAACTAAAGAGAATTCTAGAATTACAGTTTACCAATAGGGTATCAAATAAAACTTCAAAAGTTCTGGAACTAAATCTTACATAAAATTCAACCTGAATTCAATTAGAGTGACGTATCTGAATTCTAGTCTGAGACCAGTTTTGATTGATCTGGGTTCCAAATCACAGAGGGATCAAGCGGTTCTGGTGACAAAACAATAGGGCCAAAAAGCATAATACAGGTTGAAATACCTAAATGGATCTAAACCCAAAAAAACCTAAATAATAAGTTATTGAAACTGACCTGTATATTGACTTGACTATAGAACATGGTTATTGAATTATCAAACAGAAAAGAAACGCAAACATTAGAGAAAGATGAGGCTTTTCACCAGAAAAAATCATGTGGGGGTTTGCCTGTCAAAGCCTACAGTGGAAAGGAACCATTTCTTATTCCAAGTAAATATATAGACCATGGTTGGATTCTTCCTTTTCTAATCGCCAATATATTCTAAAGACGTCCATGGGTTTAAATAATAAATTCTTCAGACAACCATAACCTTATTAAAAATGTCTGCCCCCTTCAGATCAGTAAACAGGTCTTATCTCATGTAAACTTATTTAAAACTAACCATTCTTTATTCCAAGTAAATATATATACCATGGTTGGATTCTTCCCTTCCTAATCACCAATTATAAAACTTCCATTGGTTTAAATACTAGATTCTTCAGGCAACATCACCTTATTAAAAAAGTATGCCCCCTTCAGATCAGCAAACAGGTCTTATCTCATGTAAACTTATTTAAAACTTGCAACCCATGCTAATATTGTACTTCTAGAGCTGGAAACATTACCTAATAGCTGTTAATTGAAGATCGAGCCACTCAAATTCTTTGTACTGAGGCTCCTGCTTTCTTGTTCTGCCAGGTTTCTTCAAAAGATGGGTGTCTATTTGCATCATTAATTTTGAAAATCTGAACTTTTGTACCTTCTTTGGTTTTAACTATCTGTATATGTAAGGTCATGTCACATAACCTGTCACCTTCTTAGAAAATGTTTCTGTGTCATTTTAAAGAGTGTTTGGTATACAAATGTTTAGTACAGTTCCATTACATTCTTCCAAACTGAGATGCCATGGGATGTCCTTATTATCTTTGAGTCTCAGCCACAATTCATGACGCAGTACATGCACTTAATGACTTTCATTCAAAGTGATGAGTTCATTACTGAATTGCCATGGTCATTTTGGAAGTAGAACTTGTTCATCTTCCTGATGGTATGTTTGCCTCAGCCTCCAAACTTTTTTGATTTTCATAGAGATTTCCATTCAAGTCTGGATTCTATTCTCATTGCAATTGTCTCCTTCCTGTTAAAAATTTCAGATAATTTTTTCCATCTTAGAACATGATGCTGGGGCAAGGTTTGGCATGGGATAGTGACGCAGTCCTGGATTGTAAAACCGTGTTTTGGGATCGCTATGGGCACCCAAATGACAATAGTCCAAATATAAGAATGTCGTGGCAATTTTGTAAATTTAGGAACAACTCAGGTCTTCAAGGGTAAGTAAAAACAAGTAATAGGATTGAACTGTAAATAGAGTTTAAAGAGAGGAAATTTTCTGGAATTTTAAATAGAAGGAAAGAATAATGAAACCGAACTTAAGAAACATGGACTTAATTGTAATACAAGGAAATATGCCTTTAATAACAAATAGAAGAAAAGTTCTTCTCTGTCATGATGGAAATGAACTCAGCTGTAGTCTCTCTCGGTTTCGCTTGATGGAACTAACTCAGTACTTGCACAATTGAATTGAAATTTTAAGATTAGATTCGTAACTCAAAATCCTATTGGTTGCAAGCAATATTAGTCCCAATCGATGGGGATTAGAGGAAGGAAAATTTCTGCAACTCAAATGAGGCAGTAAACTGAAACAGCAGTAATTGTGAGTTAGGATTCTCGCAGCAGGGGGAATGGTTGGGGCTGATGACTACTAGGCAACTGTACATATGGCTAACTCATAGGTCCTTTATTATTTGAATGGTGTGGTCCACATCAGGCTTCATGTGGCAGAGAACCTCTAAGCCTGCGTGCTTCATTGCCTGCAGTGTAACAACAAAAAAAACCTTTGGGCTAGCCAAGTTGCACCAATTTTGGGGCCTATGTCACAGAATTATAGCTATATTATCTTTGGGTGATAATAAGACCCACAAAATCTGCCAGATCATGTCTATTACAAATGGATGAATTTCAACTGGATTATCACCTTTTCTTTCACCTTTTCTTTCTATAGTAGAAAATTGGCCACTGCTATAACCCATAGGCTCACAAAATTTTTTACTGGTTATGAAATTGGTGGAATAATCATGTATGTAGTTTTCATCTGGTTGTATTGTTTGCTTTAATGCATTGATATATTTAATTGGAAATGCTGCAGGGGTCTTTGAGAACTTTGTTGAGTGATTACTTGAAGGATTATTTGCTAAAGCTATCTGCAGTGTGCCTCTGGCTGTTAATTTCACAGGTTTGTTCATGTTATTCTGGATTTTCATTGGGAACAAACTCCTGATGTTTCAAATATAATTCCTTCTTGTCATCCAAAAAAAAAAAAAGGAAAAAGAAAAACAATTTCCTGCTGACTAATGTTCTATTTCTAATAATTGGAATCAAACGCAGTTCAGCTAATATTCAAAAAAAGAGGGGTTGTGGTGGGGTGGGGTGGGGTGGGGTGGGGGGGGGGAACTATTAGTTGTAAGTAGAAGGCTCTAAAGGAGAAGGGAGATTCGTAAGGCTCATTCCAAGATTCTCCTCAAGAGAGCTATCGTCTTGTGTATGAACTGCTTGTCCTTCATTCAGGGCTGAGATCCCAAAATTTACGAGTTTGTAGGTGTTTAGGCTCCATTTGTCTCTAGGTAGGAGCCCCCATTAAAGTAAGATTTACCAAAAGTTTCCTTTTGTATGGTTTTTACCTGCCTGGAAACAAACAGAATATTTATTTCGAAAGGGTCAAGTACACTTAGGGTACCTAACATTTTAAGAAGTTGCACCAAAGGTATCTAATGTTTCATAAATTGTGTTTGGGATACCTAAATCAGATTAAGGCTACTTAGAGTAGGACAAAATTCCAATTTTACCCATTGGATTTCATGTTATTCAACATGGTTGGTTCCTCCATTCTCAAGAATCATCTAATCCGATTGTCTTCGACCAATGTCAGATGGTCGGAACAACTATCTAGCCGGAGAACTTGACGGAATCCAACAGATTAACTTGTCGGATTCCAATGAGTTTCTGGTTGGATTTTGGCAAAATTTTATCCTTGTGTTTTCACCTCATATGCTTTTTTCCTTGCATTTTTAAACCATATGGAAAAATTTTCACCGGAATTGTCTGGAATCGGGCAAGTTAACTAACCAAAAGAAAAAGGTTCACCAAAATTAGCATGAGCTGAAAAGCAAGACATTTTTTTTTGGTTTGTAGTTGGTTGGAATTCGGCAAGTTCACCGACTGGATGGTGGCATGTTTTCCCACTGGACAGTTCCTTCGACTATCCAACATTGGTGGAAGACAATCGGATTGGATGATGCTTGATTATGGAGGGACTAATGATGTTGTAACATGAAAGCCAATGGGTAGCATTGGGAGTTTATCTTATTTTGGATAGCCTTATTATGATTTAGGTATCCTAACTCACAATTTATGAAATGTTAGGTATCTTTGGTGCAATTTCTTGAAACGTTTGGGTATCGTGGGTGTAATTTACCGATATTGAAAAGGAAAAGAGAAATTCCAGTGCCAGTCTCTTAGTGTCTTCTGCAACAAGTCCACTACTTGCTTTGCATCTGATTCACCTAATCAGGTCCACCTTTAGTTGTCCAGCTTGTTTAAAGTCTTTACGACTTCGTTTGTTTAATAGAAGATATTCACCAAGTTGGTCAACTAGAACAAGAATTGCGTTGCAGAGCCCAAATAGGCCAGACCTTGTTGTGAAGTCTTATTTCTTTGATTTAGATTAGATATCCGAATATTCACTTTATATCAGCTGAGTTTAGTCCCTTTCGACAGTGAGGTGCCTTACTGCTGTTAAACAATGATTAGATTAAGGATGAGCCTGGTTGATTAACAAATCCTTTTCTGGACTACATCATATGCACTTGAAAGTGGTCAAGCTTTCACAAACTTCTTAAGGGACAGAAAATATTGGGTAAAATCCAGTGGAAAACATTTCCTCAAACCTTGGAAGACAAGGAATTGGAGAATGGGTAAGTATTATGTTGGTATCTCAGTCCTTGTTATGGTTTATGCATTAAGTGAGGGGCCCTCTTTTTTTTTTTTTTTTTTTTTTTTTTTTTGAGAGTTGGGAAAATATTCAGGGACAGCTGACATTTATGGTTTAAGATTGTGGGTTGCCCGTAGATCTGTGAACCTTAGGCACGTAATATGACACACCTTTAAGGAACCCTAGTTGATGCTGCCGCCGCCTTCTTTTTGAGGATAGATTTCCTTGGATCCACATCCTCTCCTCCCCGAGGTTCGGGAGGAGGGGGCGGCAACCCTGCATGATGGCTGTCACCTGGGGTTCGGGTGAATCCCAGTCCTCCATCCGAGCCAACATTCCCTTGTAGGCTCAGATTCACTCGAACCCCAAGTTTCGGCCATCCAACAGGGATGCCGCCCCTCCTCCCGAACCTCTGGGAGGAGAGGATTTGAATACGATTTCCTTCAAGTGGGTAATTTCCAGGTGGGCATGTTTTGGGAGGTTGTCCAGATGTGAACTTGGTATTGCTGTGTTTCAAGTGAGATGGGACTGAAATATTGTAGACAGCTAGGCCATTTGCTCATTTGTCAAAATTCAACCCCATTGGAGCTGGCCTAATTCTTTACTTGTTATTGAAAGCACATGCAAAATCAGTTTCTAATGGCCTCAACTGTCCCAAATCCATGGGCTTGATTCCTAAATCCATTTGGGATGCAATATGCTTCAAACTATTGGATCTGTTTTCTAGTTGTCCCATGAAATCATCAGTGTAGGTCAGGTTCTTTGGACTCTCTTGCAATGTTGGTCTATGGAAAGAATATTGCAGTAGTGGCAAAAAAGTACGATTTTTGGTCTGGGAAATAAAATTGCAATGGTAGGAAAAATTCATTAGACTTTGATTGGTTGTTAAGGGAAATTGAAGGGAACTATAGTGAAATTTTTAAACTTAAAAAGAAATTTTTGTAATCATTACAGCATATGCTATCACATGACTATATAACTAATTCCAAATTGATTCGTATTTAGTTATAAATTTATATTTTACATTGAATCCAAATCCTGAAATAAAATTTACATTTAGTAAATATCATTTCTAAATATGATAAGAAATTTAGATAATTTTACGATCACGTTTTATAGTGGATATTTCTATTTTGGGTTTGAAAATTTTCACTTTCTTTTTTATTTTCCTTAGAACCAAACTAAGCCTTAGTATGAAGTAACATGGGGATGGTGCATGCTTATATACATAGTTGACTGAAGAATATAGGGTTTCATGGATATATTCATTGGATGGAATTTGATTGAATGAGTTTGATTTGATATGGGCCAATCCAGTCGATTCCCTAGATATTAACTGTCCAAATTATATTTGGGCCACCAAGAAAACCTTTTTTAGGTGGGCCAACATGTTAACGCTTGCCCATACTTATGTTCATGCAATATTAGGAGGTTTAAAACATCAACATTTCCCAATTCGAGAACATTCCCAGCTTGTGAGCACTCATGCGGTCTCTCGGGCTTCCAAAGGAGCACTGACCAGTTCTGCTAACATCTGGATGGTTAACAGAGAATCGCTTTCCGTGACAGGCTCTTGAGATGTCGGTAGGTCTTGGTCGGCCGACTCGGGCCTAATGGTCTCCACCAAGTTAATATCTTGTACTTGATTGATATGTTTAACTAATCGGTCTTGATTTGCGAGACATTAATTTATTTATATTCAATTCGGTCGGTCTTGATCCCTAATCGGTCTTATGTTACTCAGTTTAATCGATCTATTAATAGGTTTTAATGACGCAAATCAGTCGATTCATAATCAGTTATGCTATTTTTCTTATGCTAATCGTCCCAATCTTGCCTCCCCTCATGCTATCTAAGTCTCATCTCTCCTGATGTTCAAATCGCATCTATTGAATGCCAAAATGGGTAATGTTTGAGGAGGATGCTATCTTTAAGCTGTTCTTAATATTAAGGGCAAATTGAGTACACTCATCATCAATGTTACCCGTCACTTTTGCATCAAGCTTAGCTTTGTTAACCTCATTCGCAAAAGGCAATGCTGTCAGATGCCAACAACGATGATGGATGTGAGGAGACTAGGGGTGAGGGGGCCACTTGATAACGCACTCCGATTCTGCTACCCTCTGCTAGAGTTAGCATGTAATCATGAGTTCGTGACTTCGCCTTAGTGTGTTGTTCAAACTTTGAACGGTAGATTAGAGAGAGAGAGAGAGAGAGAGAGAGAGAGAGAGGTATAATGGGAGGAAGAAATGGAAATCCCTAAAGAAGTAAATATCTTGTGACTTTATTCGGTTTGTGTTCAGTTGGTCCTTAATCAGTTGGTTCGGTCAAGCGATCGTTAGGATACACCCTTGCACCGTGAATGATCGGTTAATAATTGGTCTGTGTCTAAGCCCGACACATTTATTAAACGATGTGATTCGATGCGATTTGTAATCAGTCGATCCGACTTGAAAGACACGATGTGGGCAAAAAATTAACACCCCTATTGAGAGCTGTAGAAAGCAAGACTAAAGCAAACCGAATATAAAGACCAAGAGTCATGAAAACAAAACTAAAAGGTCTTAATCGTCACCACACCTTACGTCTATTCAAAAAATATATTAAATAATGACAATTCTTGGGATCCGAATCGAAGACGCCCCCGTCAGATGATCGACACGTGGCTCTTGGGAAAATTCGAGCCCTACGTTTGAGCTGACATCCCCTGTCGACTAGACTTGTCGGTTAGGTGTCAACTCAAACGTGGGGCTCGAATTTTCTAGAGAATCATATATTAACCATCCAAGGAGTAGCAGACGATTTGAATCCCAACTCTTGATATTATATAATGATCGGTCATTTTCAAAAAATCTATGAAAAATCCCTTTTTCCTTTGACTTCAAAAAGTCATGTAGATTCACCTCTACAAGTGTTCTTCAAGACAATTCCTTTTCTTATTGATAGCTATGAAGGTGTCAATTCATTTGGCATATCTTTTGTTTGCCCATCAGATATTTTGAGAGTTGGAGAAAACAAATGTCTTTTATAAATGACATTTAAATGCATGTGAAATGAAGATTCTATAATAGGGAGGATATTTATTAGCCATTACTAGTGAGAGGACTGAATTTTATTACCGGTGAAGTTCTTGCTTTTAGTGATGTGAAACTTTGAAGGTAAAAGTTATCGATTGCCCTCAATTAGGAGGGAAGTTGGATAAATTAATGACAAAGCAATGGAGAACTTTGATGGTGGTTTATGGTATAGGTGTCAAATCTGGGCTCACTCTGGTAGCACGAATCGAGCCGGCCTGATATAACTTGAACCAAGTTTTGATCGAGTTCTTAATGGATAGATTTAGGTCTGGACTTGTAAAGCTCAACACCGTTTCAGTTCAGATCGAAATTGAACCGGACCAAATCGGACTGGACTGACCCATTAAGAAGCCGAGCTAGCCCGAACCAATAATACCTAACCCGAATACTGGTAAGACCTGTTAAAAAGTCCGAGCTAACTCGAACTGATTCTTTTTGCTGCTCAAATAATAATCAATATGTAATCCATTATCCATACTTAGATGCCTCTACGATCAATCAAAACTCAATCACTTACAATTGTATTAAATATACACAAAAAGTACCACAAAAAATTATAGTCGTGTGAAAATAGCTACATGCGAAGGTAGTCCAATAAGCCTAATAAACCCAGTTCGGACGGATTCAAATCGTCTCATCCCTGAGATTCGGGAGGCGTGGCGACGACCCCATTGGATGGTCGCCATGTGGAGGTCGGATGAATCCGACCCCTCTGTTCGAGCCAACACTCTCTTGTCGGCTCGGCTTGTCGGCTCGAACGGAGGGGTCGGATTCATTCGACCTCCACATGGCGACCATCCAATGGGGTCGCCGCCACGCCTCCCGAATCTCAGGGATGAGACGATTTGAATCCAGTTCGGACTAAGCTAGCCCGAAATCAGCCCAATAACAACCCGGCTTCAGATGACCTATTAATGATTGTGTCTAGCGCAGTCCACTCCAACTTAATCCCTTAATGAACAGATTTCAGTGTGAAATTGTAAAACCTGAAACCGTTTCAACCTGGACCAGCCTGGGCTGTTAACACCTTTAGTCTATGGTGAAACATTTTCGTTGCTGTCGTTCTCCATTGCTGGCAACGAAGAAGAAAAGGTGAGAGACAGGGAGCCACCTGGGTTGCCGTCACCACGGGCACAAGAAATCAAAGATTCCTCCTTTCATGTCAAACTCTAGCAAGAAATCAGTCAGTCAAATTCGTGGAAGGGTGGTGAAATGAATAGAAACCATCAACTGCGATGGTTTCAATTCTAGGAATCATCATTGTTGCTATAAGGTTCTAAGCTGATCTTACGATGTAGTGTCTAAGCTGCAAATGACAAGATGACAAACATAAGAGTTTCCATCTGTTATATCTTTTGGAGCGTGGTCGTCTGAATTAAATACCTTTGTGACACGTGTCAGTTATCTGTAAACCGATGTCATTCATTTTCAACAGTTATCCCCTACTGTTTTAGATTTATAGGTTCAAAATATCTTATCTTAACCATCCCTCATAAAAACAGCTATGTAAGGCATATAATAGAGGGATATTTATTCCATCCCTTAGAAAAATAGGAAGCCCAATTTCCCATACAGGGAATATAATAGTGGGATTTTATTTTGGGACTCTTAAAGGGGATTCAAATCGTCTCCTCTCTGTACTTTTTGGAGGAGGGAGATATCTCCATCGGATGACTGATACATGATTTTCGAAAAAATTTGAGCCCCACGTCTGAGTAGACATTCAGTCGACAAGTCGAGCCGACAGAGGGGTGGCGGCTAAAACGTAGGGTTTGGATTTTTCTGAGATCCACGTATCGGCCATCCGACAGGAGCATCTCCCTCTTCCCTGAAATACAATGAAGAGACAATTCGGATCCCTCTTAAGGTGTCAAATTAACATGACACCATACTTCTTTGTTCCCTTGATTTAATGTTTAATTGAAGTCAATAATGACAACCATTGATAATGACAAAAATCATGAAAGTTCTTTTTTTACCCTTCATTTAAAAAATTGTTTGAGAATAAAATAAATTTCATGTTTTAAACAATCCCTATAATAAAATAAAAAAACGAATATCGTGTTAGAGGGGTGAGCGGCTGCCGAAAATTCAAATCCATGAATAATTGTGATGTCACGAGTTCACAAGGAAGAAACCCAAACTTATATGTCAACGTCCAATTCACCCGTTATTGATTGATTTATAAGTATAACCACCCCAGCCCCACATGAGAAGACAAACCCAGACCGTGTGAAGTACGGTTGAGACTTTTAAATTGAGAAAGAGAAACGAAAATGCCATGATTTTTTCTCTTAATTTTTGGATTCACATGCTCTCCTCCTAAAACCACTGGGAGGACGAGGACATCTTCATCAGATGGTTGACACGTGATTCTTAAGAAAATTTCAATCATACGTTCGAACAGACAAACTGATTCGATAGGAGGTGTTGGCTCTGACATATAACTGGGATTCTTTCAAAAATCATGTATCGATCATCTGACGGGGCATCCCGGTCCTCCCAATGTACTGGAAGGAGAGGATGTGAATCCCTTCATCTTTTCATTGATTCAATCAACTTAAAAAATCTTAATAAAACAGTAGAGGTTTCAACCTCACAAAGCTGCACACGTCACCTACTACCAATCATTATTCATTACTGATTGACTGCTATTGTAAGCTTTGAAGATTTTTTTTTATTTTTATTTAAGCTAATGAAGCATTCTGGAACCTCATCTCCCATAATTTCTCATCATGTTTATACGTTTGTTTAATTAAAGGCATTTTTTAAAGGATTTCTTCCACGATTCTTTTTCAGTTCTGAGGTTTTTAACTTTCCATGGGAACACGTAAAGCTTATCCACTATGATGGACATGGCCATCATTGTCATTTTTTTAATATTATTTTCTATCTATTTCTTGGCTTCCAAATACACCCTGCTATTGTTATTAATTTCAAACCGGATCAAACCATTATTAGGTACAAGAAAATAAGAAAAAAAAATTAATTATTTGATTCCAAATGGAACCCAATTGGTCAAATGACTCAAATCTGGTCAACTATAGTCAAGAAACCTACTAAAACAAAAGAAAATCAACAAGTTTTACGTGAAGCAGGTGAGAAACAACCAGTTATGCAATATTTAATCCATCCCTTTTGGTGGCTTGTTAATTGGTCATGTTATCAAACTCACCATCCAAAATGGTTTTCCTTCTTATTTAGTTGTAGGCCGACTTCCAAATAGTCTTTGATTCTTCTCCCTGTACATCTAGGGTTTTCTCTATTTATTAGTTCGAATTTCTTGGATGAAAACTTTACTCTTACAAGATTTGTTAATCTTCCATTGTTTAGCTGCAAAATACTTTCCAGCATCTTCGTGGGGTATCTGATAAACGTTCGGGCATTGGAACACCTATGGACAATCGTAAACTAATCCCCAGAGTGGGGGAATTGGGGTTCAACCACTGCCCTCAATGAAGCTTGTCTGAATTGGTTGTGTTTTTTTACATACAGTTGCATTAAAAAAAAATTTGGGACAAAAAGAGTATTATATAGACTCTGATTGATTGTAAGGGGAATGAAAGAAAAGAAAAATGAATTTTTTTTTTAAAAACTTAGAAATGAAATATTTGTAATTATTCCAGTATATGCTATCAAATGACCATGTAACTAATTCCAAAACATTTTATATTTTGTTATTATCTTACGCATCACTTTGCATCCAAATCTTTTGTATTTGAAAATTAAAATAAATTTAACATCTATTAAGTATAAGTACTAAATATATTAAAAAAAATAGAAATATAGGTAACTTCCACAATCATGTTGTGTTATAGCTATAGAAATTTATTTTTTAAGTGTAAAAATTTCGTTTCACTTTTCTTTTAGTTTCCCTTATGCAACAAAACTGAGCCATGTTGAAGTAATTTTAAGTGAATTTACATCCTATAATATCTATGACCTCAAGCATCCTCACTGATAAAAAAATAGAAAAAAAATCAGCTACCCCCCATAATAGTTACGAAACAACCTACCATCTACACCTTTCAAAAAACATCAACTACCACCCAAACGTTTACCACCGTTAATCAAATCGATCCACTTCATTTAACCAATCCCGTTAGTTGCTGATGTCATCCAAAAACGAATTTTAATTAGACAATAATACCCTAACAGATAAGTTAAAAGACCTTTTTACCCTCTCTCACTTAACTGACCCTAAACCCGGCCCCTAAATGGTCTCTCTCTCACCGTCTTCTCTTATTTTCGTTGTGTAATACTTGTTACCAACAACATGCTCTCTCCTTATAATAGAAAGGGTTATCTCTGGCTTTTGCTCTGGTTTTTCTATAAGCTTCATCGCATGAGTCACCAACCACAAGGATCATCTCACCATCAATAGCAACGACAACATAGAACCCAGATTGGGCTTCTGAACCTGAATCGAATTTGATTTTAGTGAGATCCCAGAAAATTTGAACCTTCCTTGTTGGATTATTGAGATTAAATCTCTTTGACCTGTGTCTCCACCAGAAGAGAAAGGGCTTGATGTTGAGACGAAAAGAGAGATCCTCATCTTGATTGTCTAAACGGAGATCCATATGTAGAACTCTACCGATAACATTGCAGCACCAGGTAACTGCAAAAACGCCCAAATCAATATTGTAGACGCATGTG
Organism: Protea cynaroides; assembly: GCA_028583415.1. Classification (NCBI taxonomy): domain Eukaryota; kingdom Viridiplantae; phylum Streptophyta; class Magnoliopsida; order Proteales; family Proteaceae; genus Protea; species Protea cynaroides. The sequence goes on along the minus strand of CM053276.1, from coordinate 84,648,037 downwards.
CTGAGATTGGCGGTATCAAAAGTAGGAACTGCCGCTAGTGGTGGATCGAGATCCATGGTAAGAGTTGTGGAACGGAAGCAAGAAGCTAAGGAAGATGAGGAGGAACGATTTGACATCTTCTCTGGTATTCTTGTGTTCTAGGGTTTCTGAAAGAGAATGTTTGACTGTAGAGCGAAGGAGACGAGAAGAAACTCGATAGATAGAGTCCCCGGCAAGTGAGATGGTGAGATGATCCTTGTGGTTGGTGACTCATGCGATGGTGAGATATTGCCCAGATTGAACTAAAAACCCCCAAAAATAGAAAAGAAGTGAATAGTGCAATGGTAGTTTAGATGGTTGGTGACTAAGGGTGTCAAAAATGGGCCCGACCAGGTGGCACGGACCGAGCGGGCCCGATATAACCCGAACCTAGCCCGGACTGAACCTTAATGGACAGGTTTCGGTCTCTGCATGTAGAGCCCGACCCCATTTCAGCCCAGACTGAAACCAGACTGGACCGGCCTGTTAAAAAACCTGAACTAGCCCGAACCAATAATATCCAACCCGAACACCGGTAAGGTCCATCTGGGCCCAATTTCTTAATTTTAATGGTTTTAAATTTTGATGGATTATATTACACTGTTATAGTTCACTTCTTTTTCCGAAAGATTATGTGAATCTATAGTTGAAAAGAATATGTTAATTGTTACAATTTACTGAATTACATACATATAGAAGGAATGATGCTAATTTTATAGATAAAAATAATAAAATAGGCTATATATCTTACATATAAAATAGACCCGATAAGCTTGATAAGCCCGGTCTGGACTGAACTAGTCCGAAATCACCTCAATAAGCCTAGCTCGATAACAAACCGACACTGAACCAGCCCGTTAGTTATTGTGTCCAGCGCAGTCCAACCTAGCCCGAACTCTTAATGGACATGTTTTGGGTTGGACTTATAAAACCCGACACCGGTTCAACCCGACACCGAAATCAGCCCGGACCGGCCCCTTGACACCCTTATTGGTGACTCATGCGATGGTAATTTAGATGGTTGGTGACTCAATCGATGGTGATATTTATCACCACTATTCACGGCAACATAGAACCGAGAATGAACTGAAGACCAGGAAAAGAAGAAGAAGAAAGAGACAGGAAAAGAAAAAGAAGAAAGAAGGGTTATAATAGTAATTTTATCAGTTTTTAAAATTTTCAAATTAATAACATAAAGGGTAAAACTGTCCAATGCTAATTTCTGTTACCTCCGTCAGTTACTAGGGTGTAGTTGATGTTTTTTGAAAGGTGTGAGTGGTAGGTGATGTTTCAAACTTAATCCCCTCAAATATGAAGGCTGGAGGAAGATTCTCTATGAAAAAAAATGATGCTCTTGGAGTTACTAACAAAACTGGTCAGGTAGTAATCTGCACAAAAATTGGTTTCTCTATTGTGAAAACCGAAGACAATCTGAGCAAAATTAGTAGAGAGATTTAAAATGGCATGAGTGATCTCCCAAGAGTATCAAGATGATTTCTTATGTATGGCTCTGCGCTAGTCCAATGGACAAAAATGAAGATTTTAGGTAATTATAATATAGATTGGGATTTTAATTTTTATAAGTTTCGTTGTATCAGGAAAATCTATAAGCCCATATTTGAGGGGATTAAGTTTGAATATGGGAAAAATGTCTTTAACTTTTAAGATTAGTGAGGAGATAGGAATCTTATATATTAGCGGGAAAATCGAAGTACAAGAAGAATAAGTAATTGGTCACTTGAGAGAGAGAGAGAGAGAGAGAGAAGGGGATTCAAATCCTCTGGAGGAGAGGTGGCGCCCCTATTAGATGGTTGACACCTGAGACTCGAATGAATCCAAGGCTTCCTTTCGAGCTGACACTGAGCCTACAAGCTGAGCCAATAGGAAGGGCGTCGGCTTGGATGGAAGACTCGGATTCACCTGAACCCCAGATGTCATCTATCCAATGGAGGCGGCATCTCTCCTCCAGATTCTCTTGGAGGAGAGGATGTGATCCAAGAAAAGGTATCTAGATTTCAAGGAAACGAGAGATAGAGACAAAAGTACATGACGATAGCATGTAATTCCTTTTCCCTTTTTTATTCAATGGGTGAAACTTATTAATAATCTTTTTATGAACCAGTTTAGAAATTTCAAAAGCTGTTTATATATCTAATACCCCCATCAATTAGACATGGTTTGAGTAATAATTTTTCCCCCCCAAGAGCTTTGGTGTTGTGTGCAAGGTTATAAATCCAGTAAAGGATATAGTATCATTGTATTGTTGCCCATATCTAATGAAAAACAGACACATGACCGAAATTGTATATAATAATATTAAAAAGGGGATTGAACCGGGATCAGATTAGGATGGGCCATGTCCAAACCGATACGAATTAACAGACACGGGCAATACCGGGCTTATGGTTCCACTGCAACTAGGCCTTCCACTATTCTTTACCTACTTTTTCTCTTCTTCTTTATCATCAATGAATTTCATAGTTATGATTATTTCGACTGAGATTCAAATATGATATTCTGAACTTTATTTGGAACTTAATCTGTCCCCAAGATTGGATCATCAAAATCTTATATGAACTCTCAGTTCTTGTTTATAGCTTGACTTAATATTAAGCAGGTTGGATTTCATCTATATGACCATCTGATCTCTGATTTTCAAGATTCTTCCATTAGTTGGTAGGCCTGATAAATTTAGATAGCAGGTCTGGTCTGAGAGTTTATCAATTATATCTCCATTTCAGTACTAACAATTTACAGACCCTGGTTATACACTTGTATTTCTTGCATATAGATTCTTACTAGAATCCTGAACTATATCAATTTCAGGTCCAGAGGCTCAAAGGGTTTGAGCATTTTGTTGAATCTTATTCTCATTGAGCTTCCCCATCAAACGAAACCTCCAAACACACCTTATAAGTTTTTGAGAATTAGATTCTTTAAAGGAACTGTTTGGAAGCCAATGGTAAATTGATAAACAGTCATAAACAGCTCATACATTGCGTAGAACCACAGCCAAACATATCCCTAACACAGAGAGATCATCACTTAACGAACCAGTAACTGCCACACAATGAAACCCCCCTAAAAGAATACCAATCAACGTAATATGCACGAAGCGCATATTAGCCCCCGTCCATTGAGTTCAGCGCCGGAGGCATGGTTTCTTCCTCTCCCCAGTTCCCAGTTCCCAGTTCCCAGTCCGGGTGCGCATGTTAGCTTACCGACAACCACCAGCGCATACTAGTAAAAAAAACACAAACGAAAGAGCATGGAGAGAAAAGAAAGCAAGAAGGGATCGATCCTTCATCCGCTGATCAACGATTTATACAACAATCAACGAAGAAAAGATAAGAAAGAAATAGAAAGAAATAAAATCCAAGAGATGGTAGGTATCATCAATAACCTAATTTCTAACTAACAAGCAGTGATCTCGCCCACAACCACCGTCTGCGAAATCGATTTCGCCGGTGGAGGCGTCGGAAGCTTGGAAGACAAGTTCCTCAGAGGAAATTCATCGTTCTGAATGTGGTCTGATCCGTCGTCAAAATTAAGAGCGTAACTCAATGGATCATACCTGAAATCAGCCGAGTGTCTACGGCCTTTCCCCATCCGAGAGATAACATTCCTGCATTTTTCTTTGAATTCTGGGAACTCGTGAGCCCTCGATTTCAGCCAAGTAGACGAAGCTCGAATAAGCCTAGGCTTGTCTTCGTCTTCGAATTGTCCATGGTGACGGTTACCGAAGCAACACGAGAGACAAAGAGTCGATCGGAGCTTGTGCTTCAGCGATGGAGAATGAGAGTGATAATCGCGTTCGTCTTCCATACAGAGAGATAGAGAAGAAAAGGACGAAAGAGGGAAAATAAAATGAGGGTTAGGGTTATGGCGGCGGCGTAGTAATTATATGTTCGGAAGAACAAACAGAAGAGAGAGAGAGAGAGAGAGAGAGAGAGAGAGAGATAAGGCTGATAACTGCAGATTATCTGTGGTTTTATATAAAAAACCGTGGCCGCCGTGGGAAGAGGGTGTGGGCAGTTTTGGCAAGTAGAAAACGTGTTTTGAGTGGGGTTCGGGGTAATTTCGTTATTTTGATATTTCTCATACATAAATTGAAATTGCAATCAAATTAAAACTCGCAATTCCTGACGCGGAAAACAGCTGTAAAGAGAGAATGTCAATCAGTCAATCGGGGAATTCGGTCTGGTTTGAATCAGTTTCGATCTTATCCTGTCAAGTTCAAAACCAAACAGTTAGAAAAAACCTGGTTTCGATTTTGGTCCGGTTCAATTTTTTTCTGATTGGTTTAATGGGTTTCTTATCAATAATATTGGATTGTTATCAATTTGATTTAGTTTTCTATCATATCATATATCATATTATTATATAAATCATATATTTTCCCACCAAAAAACATATAGTAAAAATACATACTTATGTTTCGTGACTACTACTATATCTCCCATATTTGTAATATTATTCATAGATATCTTTCCATCTTTTCAATCTCTCATTCTTAAATTTATCCTTTTTTAGTTTCTCTTTCATCCTATAAACTGTTTATTAAATTCAAATTTAATCAAGATTTGATTAGATACACTTTTATCCTTCTCTTATATGCCAACTAATTTTCATTTTTATTTAGGTATCTTAGATCCTACGATTTCTCTTCCTCTTATTGTCTCTCTTTTTCTGACAAATTGGATTATTTTATTTTACAGTTTCTTGCTTATCCTTCTCTCTTCTTACATGCTCTTGGGTACAAATAATACTGACCAATAGAAATGTGTTACACTGACATAGTACCAACCAATGGGGACGTAATACATCGACTTGTGCATGGCAGGACTGCAACCAATGAGAGCTTGATATGTCGACCAACGTAGACATAAGAGCTAAAGCGGTGTGCTTGGCTTGTTTGCTAACAATGTGAAGAACACGCAACATTTATTCCGCCAGCCCGAACACATAGTATTTATTGCACTGACAGCAATTCAAGTGACTCACATTTATTGTGACATCCCCTACTCTTCTACTAAACCCTATAGCGCCGACCATACCGCCTAGCAAGAGCTAGATACACCAGCTCACGTCAAACACTTAAGTGTGACCAAAGCAGTAATGACCTCTTCTTGTCAGCTAGTAGGGCGCTGAGCACACAAGCGTGACCGGCTCACAACCGCCATATCATGCTTAAATCAATGACAAACCCAGCTTAATTTACTATCATAGAAGGACCTCAGCGATACAAGTCCAAGGTTAAACAATTACTATATACAGACGTTTATTACGGTTGTTATTGCTTTGAACTTTCTACAGCCCCTTCTTCATCTTCTTGGCTCATTCTCATTCGAGGCAACTTTATCTGTTGCTTACCGTGAGAGTCCTAACTCTCCTGACTTAGGCATCGGAGCGGTCATAGGACCTCGAGTCCGACCCCCCTTTGTCCACCTTGTTCGTGTGTCTTCTGCAGATTATCTCATCTTAGAAGACCACGTTAGTAGACTCTCACTGTAACACATGCCAACTCACTTTCATTCTTATTTAAGAATCTCTCTCTCTCTCTCTCTCTCTCTCTAATCTCCCTCACTCCCTCAAACTTATCCCTCCTCGGAACCCTCTCCCTCAACTGTATCTTTAGAATTCACATCCTCTCCTTCCACTTTCCAATACAGGGTTTCTAAGAGAAAAATCCTTTCTTGGGCCATAAACTGATCTAGGTAAATTCATGAGTTCGATTCGATTATTCTTTCCTATTCCTAGTTTTAAAAAACCATCGGAACTCCGAATTATGACTCAAGATGTAGACTACCTACACCTGGATAGAAAGACCTTATGAAGCTTTACTGTTCCCTGGGATTGGCTTTGGGCCTTTCCTACGCAGCTTAGGTGGAGGGCGAAGAAGGCCTCCTTCCGGGGGGACCCGAGCCATCAGTGAGATACCACTCTGGAAGAGCTAGAATTCTAACATTGTGTCAGGACCTACGGGCCAAGGGACAGTCTCAAGTAGACAGTTTCTATGGGGCGTAGATAATGAGTCACCCGTTCCGTTGAAATGGACACATCTGAGATCACCATATACTCGGGAGTTCCTCTATTCAATCCCTTTCCTTCTTCTTGTTGCTGGATATCTCATAAATGGATTCAATTGGAGTTTTCTGGAACATATCAATAAGCTAGACCCATGCTGCGAGTTATCTCATGCCATAAATAAATCCGGACACTCAAGAATCCATTAGATAGGCAGATTCACATAGTTTACTAATAGACCGAGGGATAAGTAATTTGACTCATTCACATACAGATCATGAATGTTTGGAATCCATATTATGCAAGGAGACATTGCTTTTGCTAATTCAAATTGAAGGGTAATATCAAATCGGTCTATTTTCGGCATCATATACATAGTTAGCACATTCCATAGTTAGCAGCTCCGTATCAAGGTCATCATCGATATTGTCACTCTCATCAATATCATCACTATCATCAATATCGACATCATCAAGAATGGATTTATATGGATCCTGTTCGGTTGAGACCAGAAAAAAAAAATTGCTAGAAATTTACAAGGTAATATTTCCATTCATTCATTATAAGAGAAGTCCCTTTTGAAGCCAGAAATTTTTTTGCTTAATATCTAACATAATGCATGAATGGGTCCTTGACCAAGCATAGGGGGGTTTGAAAATGTACGAACCTTCCCCACAGATGTATTAGAAATGATACCTTGGGATGGATGTAAAGCTAGGCAAATTGCCTCTGCTCCAAGAACAGAG